>JAFBJT010108217.1:31174-53955 GCA_016785325.1 Chascanopsetta lugubris
AAAAACAAAAAACCAAAAACAACATATATAAGTCGTACTGGACTATAAGTTGCAGTTATTAGACAAATTATTCAACTACACCATAGCAACCAGCAGCATAAAGAACATACCTGGGAGGCTGAATAGGCTAAAATCACATAACAAGCCAGAGAGTCTAACAAGCAAGTTCACCAAGCTCCTGGTCTCATTCCATATCACTGAAGCGTATAGTTGTCACAAGCCTAGAGCGCCCTCTTGCGGCTGTAGACGGTAATGTTTACTCCTTGAATCACGTCAGTCAGAATTAATTAACATTTCAAAATAATTCAAATGAGATATTTAAATATTTAAGTCACACCTGACCATAAGATGCAGGACCAGCCAAACTGTGAAAAAAGTGCGATTTATAGTCCGTAAAATGCGGTGCCTTAAATATATTAAATTACCTGACTTATCTTATTTATCTTACATTACCTTATCTATGTCACCATACCTTGTCTTATCTTACCCTATCTAATCCCTGCTCTACTCGCAGGGATTAGATTTGTACAACACCTGTTTGTACGTTCAGTTCTAAACGGCCCAGTCTGCAAAGGTTACCGTACCTTACATCTACCTTATCTTTACTCGGAGGAGATTGAACTCATCACCTGCAGTTTGGCCAGCTGTGTCACATCTGGATACAGGTAATAGTAGATCCCATTACCTGCCCCGGGCAGAGTCACACCTCTGATCAGCAGAATCAGCAGCATCGCGTACGGGAACGTGGCTGTGAAATACGCCACCTGAACACGGAATCACATCATATACATATATGTACTCTTCATATGATCTTAAATCCTCTCATCTTTGTATCATTCCCCTGCACTGACCTTCCCAGAGGACCTGACTCCTTTCCAGATGCTGAAGTAGCAGAAGATCCAGCTGACCAGGAGACACAGAGCCAGCTCCCACCTGACGCTGCCCAGCTCCTCGATTCCTCCGGACATGCCCAGCATCCGTCGCCTGAGCAGAGGAAACATCACCGTCGTGAAGGTTGGATTCATTTCCAA
Organism: Chascanopsetta lugubris; assembly: GCA_016785325.1. Classification (NCBI taxonomy): domain Eukaryota; kingdom Metazoa; phylum Chordata; class Actinopteri; order Pleuronectiformes; family Bothidae; genus Chascanopsetta; species Chascanopsetta lugubris. The sequence goes on from JAFBJT010108217.1 coordinate 32,206, forward strand.
TGGATTTTTCAAACAACGCGGACAGAGTGTGAGGCCGGGGGGGGATTTTATGTGGAATACACCTTTAATATACAGGGGTGGCTAGTTTATCTGTATGATGATGATGATAATGATAATAATAGGAATGATATTAATAATAATTCAGCATTATTATCATCATCACAGTTGTCATAATGATCATTGTTATTATTATTATCACCATTAGTATTATTATTATGGTGATTATTATACAGTCCTGTTCCATGTCTGCATGTGAGGAAGAATCACATTGGCCCTTAGAGGTCAGAGCTCTACAGGGGAAGGAAAGTACATAAACTACTTAAATTCTCTATCAATAATTTTTAAAAGCGGGACACAGACATAACACCGTAGGTTGTTGAAACTTCCTATTTCTGAGAATGGGACATTTTACATTTTTAAATCGAGCCGTCTCTTCCATTATGACCTCAGGGTAATTAAATTAGTACGTAACCGAAAATTGAAATATTTATTAATACTTAGTGTTGGACTCACTCCCAGAATTCCACGGCTGCAGACGTGGCGTTGGTGTGATTTGCCGTCATGTTGGTCGTATATGAAAACTGCAGACCGAGACAGTTCTCTGAGAAGAGAGAGTTCCAGATACGAGTAAATAGATATTACCAACAATAACAAAGGTTTCCATGGAAACAGGAGTTGAAGTTGACCTGTGTTCCAGGGGTTGTCACATGTGGCCCAGGGCAGCGCTGATCTGAAGGAGAAGACCAGGTAGAACAAAGCCCAGACTTGGACTAATACGTAGATGACGTCGAATAGTTTCATGATTAAAAATCCATATCCGATCCCTGGAATAAAAAAAATATAGATATATAAACACAGCATTTATCTTTGATGTAGCTTTTGACCAAAAACTCACATGTGGACACTGTTTATATGTGTTATTCTGTATGTTGTTATTTTCTGATTTTTATTGTATTTTATATCTAATTATTTTGATTTTCCTCTTTTGTTAAAAGTGGTTTTGATTGAGTTGATATATTTTCCAAATGATTCCATATGAAATGTGTTTTTAAAGGTTGAGTGTTTAAATTGTCTTTCTTGTTTTTTTTGGTCTCTCTGGTTTGTTTTGTCCATGTCTTTTCCTCTTAATGAAAATCTTTAGAAAAAAAAAATCCCCAATAAGAGTAAAATTGTACTCAAGCATGTTTAATGCATGTTCATGCCAACGGCCATCAGACTGTTCAATGCCTCACGATAAATGCTGTGAAGATAGGGATTCTGCTACGGCTTAAACAAATGGACTGATAATAGACTGTCAAGTATCACTGAATGCACCAGTGATTACATCACGCATCTGGTTGTTCTTGCACTATACCTCCTTTAACTGCTGTGTTTGCACCCGTTTTTCCGGATGTGCACCGGAATGCACTTGTACACTTGATCATTGCACTTTATCTAGAATCAGTGACTATTGTAGCACCGGTCTGTACTCTTGACACTTGAACTTTGCATTTATTTATTTAGAACAGAGACTCTATTTTAACACGGGACTGTACTTTTTGACACCCGATACTTTGATTTTGGGTTCGATCGGACTTATTTAAATCGCACTTATTTTAAACTCAGTATTTTTGCACCTATATTGTTGTATTTGCACTGACTGTACATGGCACATTTTCTCCATATTCATCGGTTTTTATATATGTTTCTTAGATTCTCCCTTATCTTAACATTCTCTGAGAGTGTTATAGTTTTACCCGGGTTTATATAGTGGTCCTTCGACTACCTCTATGTTTTATGTTTATTGTTTATTGTTTATTGTTTAATGTGAGCGAACTGCGGTGCTGAATTTCCCAAGGGATTAAATAAAGTATTTCAATTCAATTCAATTGAAGCACATTTATCAACATGTTTCTGAAAAAAATGTTTTGTGGAAAATTAAGATTTTTTTTTTTTGCTTTAGACACCAAAACTGTTCATGCAGAAAAACATTCTGGTAATTTCCCTCATTCACTTGAACCCTCCAGGCCTGAGCCACATCGGTGATGTGAACACTCACCTTGTGCCAGCGGACACAGTTTCCTCCAGCAGGTGATGAATCCCTCCTGAGTGTACTGACCCATGGCCGTCTCCAGCAGAAACAGAGGAATCCCACACAGCACAGCTAACACACAGTATGGAATCAGGAAGGCTCCTGTGGTGCAAACACACAAACCTCATCAACTCACCACCACTCAAAAAAAAGTCTTCATTTGTTGCCGAGTGAGTGAATACTCACCTCCTCCGTTCTTATAGCAGAGATAAGGAAATCTCCACACGTTTCCCAAACCCACCACATTTCCAGCCACCACCAGGAGGTATTCGGTTTTACTGGCCCACTGTCCTCTGTCCGCCGATTTCGTATTCTCCCTTTTCCTTTTCTCTCGGTTCATCTTGCAGAGACGGATGCGCCACAGGAACCGACGGAGGCGGAAGGAGTGTTCAAGTGGAACTTCTGCAGCGGAATTCCTCTGCTCTTCTGCTGGTTACACTGACCAAACCTGTCGTTCCAGTACGTCCTCTGCTGACTCTAAGATGCAGATTTGGTATCTGAACGAGGCTGAATGTCGAGGTGCGGTCCCAGTTATCAAAGACATGTAAAGTGATGAGGTCGTCACCGAGAGACAGAGCTGCCTGACGAAGAGCAAAGAGAGACGCTGGGATCCATGCTCCTGACAGGACGGCGGATTTCTCAGTGCCGACGTGGAATGAATCTCCAAACCCCTTCATCAGGTCCAAGCCACAGCTGGTTCAGATGAACCTTGATCACCGCTCAGTGAGACTCTTGCACCACAGCGAGCCCATACAGCTCCGTCCCACTTGGTCAGAGTTTTAGCTGAATCCATTCTGCTACAGGCAAAGGTTTGTGTATTCAGTCTGTGCGATGACTGAATGGCCTGGCCGTCCCGTGGGTGGGTGCCCCACAAATTTTGACCTCTCCTGTGGACCCGCTCCTGGTGTAAATATACAGTAATGGGCTCATTTGAGGGCAATGGAACATCGAAAAAACGTTGAGGTGATTATAGATTCATGAAGCTGTCAGTATGTCATCGTTTTGTAAGGTTTTTAGGAGTGAGGAAAATGACCCAAATCTCACACACAGCACCTTTAAACGGACCGTGATATTCCGTGCTATCTCAGGTTTCAGACCGCTTGACAACCACTGATCTCCATCATCACCCTCATCGTGGTGAGATAACGGTGCAGAGGGACTCACACAGTGTCCACGCCGAGTAAGATTTGTTTTCTCACCAATCAAAGTCCATCAACACGCGACGAGAGCACAACGACTAAGACACAGCTGTCAACTAATAGGCTTAAATGGAGGCTGAGCCCTATAATTGGGATGGGTGTGGGGTAGAGCGGGGGGGGGGGGGGGGGGTGGGGGGGGGGAGGAGGGTTTGGGGGGGGGGGGGGGGGGGGGGGGGGGGGGGTTGGCATGTGATAAATAGGCAGAATGAAGTATAACATGTGACTGCCAGCCTCTGGTGGCCACCCTGTGAACTGCAGGTTTTTCCATTTTGGCCTCACCTGTCAGTCCTGGAGGTTACTGCTTAGATTCAAAACCATTCAAAAGGACTTGGACTCAATTAAACATTAAAGGTGCAGTGTGGAATATTTTTGGTATGTTTTGTCACTTCATAAAAAAAATGTTACAAAACAATTACATAGTGACATGGTAATGATTTTAAAATCACCTAACTGTTTTATTCCCTTAAATGATCCAATTGATATATATTGACATTTGGAGCGGATCATCCCTGTGGGGGCGGCCATGTTTTTACAATAGCCCAAAGGGAACGTATCAAACATGTTTTGAGCTATATAGTGACTACTGAGGTTTACCATAGGTTCTCCTTCATGTTCAAATGGGAAGGGTGAGGTGCAACTTCACCAGGAGATGTCTCCAAATCGTACACACTGCACCTTTAAGGCAAATGCGAGGAAACTATCATCAACACGGAGGCTGTTGTTCCACCCGAATGAGGAAATGAGTTTACAGCCTGTGACTCAGCTGTCTGTCAGTGAGAGCTGCAGCAGTGAGACCAACCCGAACCCGAACCCTAACCCTAACCCTAACCCTAACCCTAACCCTAACCCTGACCCTAACCCTAACCCTAACCCTAACCCTGACCCTAACGCTCCTCCTGCCTCCCATCACAGAATCTCTGACCTCACTCCACAGTTGCTTCCATGGAGCAAAAAAACCCATGAGGCCATAAACCACAAGCGGCTGCGCTTCATGCACACATGTTCTGGCCACGCCCCTCCGCACACTGGAATATCCTTTTTCTCCTGTTTATAGCTCAGTGGAATACCAGTTCTACTGGCTCACTTGTGTGTGTGTGGGGGACTGGGAGGGCGTGGCACTGGGCTAACTGGGTAGTCTGGTTGTTGGTGAGCAACACATCTACTAAGACTACGTCACTGTCTGCAGCTCAAATGATATGGGTCTGATTTAATAAGAGTTTCTCAGTAACATGATCTGGTGATCTCCACTGAGGAAGTCGGGTCCATTCATATTAAAGGTACAGTGTGTATCAATTAAAGTGCCTTTCCTGTAGGCAGACATCTGATATCAAGTTATGTTTTTATTAGTGTACAATCACCTGAATGTATGAGTAAATTTAAAGGCAGCCATGTTTTGGTGAAATTGTTTTAGTATTGTTTGTTTACAGATTTACACACACACACACACACACACACACACACACACACACACACACACGTATGCTTATATGGATGAATGGATGAATGTATAAATAATTGTATTATGGAACTGAATTTTATCTTATGAGTTTGTGCTCTTTGTGTACACATATCTGACATAAAATAGATTTTTAAAGACAATAGAATACAAGGAAATACAATAATAAATAAAACGATGAAATTGAATTAAATTAAACAATATAAAATAAAAAAAATGGAAAAACGTAATGAAGTACAAAGAAAAGAAAATAGAATACAAATAACAGACACTTGTATAGACCGATAACATAGTGGAAAAGCTGGGTGAGGAGAGATGGGAGCGCCGGGGTGACGTCATGCTGATCCACATCCACAGCAGCAGCAGGAGGGGTGAGTGAGTGAGGGAGGGGTGAGGTGTCCAGCAGCAGCCGCTGATCCACCGGTATCATGGCTTCCTAACAGGAGGAGGAACCGAGACACAGCAAAACAACGGTTTCTGTTGAACGCCCGGCGGATCACACATCGATCCTTCCACAACCTGAGCTCGGGACAGAGGGGCTCGGCCTCCCTTTCCGCCCCGCACGGCCGCCCCTGGGATCCAGGATACACTTTTATTCGTGTCGGTGAATTTCCATTCGTGAACCGTGGAAGATGGCCGACCCGGCGGAGTGCACCATCAAAGTGATGTGCCGTTTCAGGCCCCTGAACAGCTCCGAGGTGGTCCGAGGAGACCGATACATTCCCAAGTTCCAGGGGGAAGACACGGTTATTATCGCGGTGAGTGGTTCGAGCTGACGGGCCGCGGAAACCACTGTGACACAGCCCTGCGGCGCCGTCAGCACTACGCCATTTTTGATTGTCTACGGTTGTTAGCACCTTAGCTCGTGAGCTAACATTAGCACGGGGCTGACCTGTCCACCGCTGCGTTGTCCCGCTGTCCCTCGCCCGCTCAACACGTCGGAGCCCCACCTTTGTATTTCATTTTGGACACTTTCAACCAACCCCTTATGACACTCTAACGTTTAATTCATTCAAAATACGAGCGGGGCTGGTTCTGCTGCCGCCGTAAATGTCACTATTTGCACTTGCCCTGTCACGGCTAGCGAGCTGTCATTCAACAAAGCCACCAACACACCGGGGTTAAAATGTCGCCGGCGTTAGCCTCCGCTTTCCCGCTGCCCTTTCAATTCACCCTCCCATGAATCATCACACAGTTCTCCATACGTAACAACACGGGTATTAATCATGATACGTTAGCGTCAACATCAAACGTAAACCACCTTTGATTCGGAAGTGGCTAACAGACTGTTGGCTAGCAGGCTAGGCCAGCTGGTAGTTGACAGATTAGCCGGCCTCGGCTAGTTGGCTAGTTTTAATACTGTAGCTTAATTAAAGCTAACATTAGCTAGCTAGCTGACCAACTGCCTGTAAGTCCCATTGTGTAGCTCTGTGAAGTCAAGAAATCTCAACAGTGACTGTAAATGTGTTTTAACGTAAAGTACAGGAAGGACACATGATGTAAACATGGTGTCACTGGTAGAGTGTGGCCTTCGCAGGTACAAACCCAACATATTCTACTACATGAAGTACTTATACTTTCCATTTAACCCGGATGTCCAGTCCAGACTAAACCCTAAGTGTGTTTTCTTTGCTCATTTCCCCTCTCAGTCCCAGATAAGGATAATTACACAGATTCAATTTCTATTTTGACAAAAGAAGGAAATGCCTTCACTAATGCAATGACTCCACTTTGCACAGTATTTACAGTTTGGCCTGTACATTATGATTTAAAGGTGCAGAGTGTAGGATTCAGTTAGATTTTAGCTGCTGAATAACCCTAACCTCACACTTCCCCTTTAAGCTAGTCAGAGAACTACTGGTTTCATTCAACTATCATTAATACTCAGTAGGATTCTGGGCTACTGTACAAACATTGTGGCACAACATGGCGGCCTCCATAGAAAGGACCCGATCCTCATACATTAATGCCTTTAGATTTGGATACAAACAGATGTTTAATTGCATTAACTTAAATTTGACCAAAGAGCACCACCACCTTACATCACTGAATCAACACTCTATTTGCTCTCAGGTCTGTTTGTACTTGACAGGTGCTTCATGCTTTGTCATCATAGGCCTGTACAGTGTCTCAGAATGACTTTGTTTACTGAACCTAGGCACATGCCATCACATGTCTATTCACATTATCTGTAATGCCAGTATTGTAGATCATGCTCAAAAGCAAAAGGATCTGCTGAAGTAGTAATTAAGAAGTATTAAAAAACAAATCGAGTTAGCACATGCTATCCATGCAAAAGTCAGTGGTGTGTCACATGATATAACTAACCATGGTTAAACATTAGTCTCCCATCACATGAAGTTGTCATTCCCTTTGTGGACTTTGGTGCACACCCTGGCAAACACTGTAAACTCCAGGTTACGCGGCAATAGAAACTAATCTCCAGTTTCATTCATGAACTTCACAGTGAATGTGAATCATGATCTCTTTGGAGTATTACATGTCTTGGAGGCAGGTTTTAAATACAACCGGTCTATTCATTTTCTGTGGAAACACAGGGGGACGATTATTATTGCTGTGTTGACTGTGCGGTACAATGACTTCAGGCGTCAAACTGATAGTAAACGGCGCTGTCTGTGCTCCAGCCCTGCCCAGCACAGAATGCCAGCCAGTCATGGTGCCAAAATACCACCGCACATTGTTGAAGCCACAAGTGTCGCGGTGCAACCGTTTCTGGTGCATCTGGTACAACCACACTTCACAGTGGCCATAAGCAGCAGCAGCAGTTGTAGCAGCAGCAGGAGCAGCAGCAGCAGCAGCTCAGGCCTCCTGTGTAATCCCCCCTGTGTTTTCTCTCCTGGTTACCAGCTGTTGCACCAATCACAGAGCGGGCAGTTGGCCGGGCGCTGTGCAATCTCTCCGGGTGGGGAGGGTAATTATGACAGCGATGTGCTTTGTTTTGCTGATAGTGTTGTCCGCGATGACTGACTCGGTTAGCTTATAAATTATTTTTGTTTGTGTTCCGACAGCTGTACCTTGTGAGTGCCTTGTGCTACCATAATATCTCAGACATCGCTGTAAAGCTCATGTTTTCTTCTTCCAAGAACCATTTGAACTCTGAATTGCCTGTTGTCGCAAATTTGCAACACATCCAATTTTCTTCCCCTTTAAAGCCCCTGCCTGTAAATTTTGTTATCATTTCTACAACATCCTAGGGCGCGTACCCTTGTAATGGGACTGACGCTTCAGTGTCAGGGCTTCAGAGCTGCCTTCCCCTCTCATGCAGCACATTCGGAGTTTCCTAACACCTACGAGACTTGTAGGAAGTTTCCAGATGAGACAGTATAGTATGGGTGTCGTAACTGGCTCAGTTTGCCCAGCTAGTGTTGCCCGTGTAGTTTGAGTGTGCAGCAGGTGAATTATTCATGCTTCCATTACCTCCTTGTCAGAATGAGATCGGGGGCCCATGCCTTTCCTGTCACATCCTCTTGTTTGCTCACAGCAGGCCTGGATGCACCGCAACAGCAGGACCGGAGCTACTTTTAGATACTGTAGTGGTGGATGTGCGTGAGAGGTCACAGGGAAGAAAAGGATTAAAGAGAGATAGGTGAAAGTGCTCCTCCAGCATTCAAACAAGTAAATAACGGAAGCACCTGTTTTTTGTTTCCCAGCCAGCTGTCCACCGGGAAATCAATGATATATTGTGGGAGACTGACCTATTTTGCCCAGCAACATGACTCCACTTAGATTTCAATGCGTGATACAATGACACTTGTGTGGATGCTGGAGAATAACCTTGGACTGTGCATCTCCCTGGAAATTGCTCACCAGAGGCGGTATCATAACAAAGACATGGCAGGGCGGGGACATGTCGCAGCACTTATGAGTGCTCTAACAATGCATTTCACTGTAATTATATTTCCAGCAAGTAATCCCATTAGAGGGACGTGTAGGTAATGAGGCCAGTCGGCAGCAGTGACAATGGGAGCGCTAAACCTGGGGTGTGCTATTGTTTGCTGACAGAGCCTGGTCGGTCAGATAGCGGTGCGGCAATCCTGTTTTTCGCTGGGTTTGATTGACAGGGTGTGACTCGCCAGGGGGAATAATCAATATCGACTTAAGGTGCTGCTGATCTGGATATCTCCGTTTGCCAGGAGGCATGGGCCAGGGTGGCAACTAACAGCTACTTTCACAGTTGATTCGTCTGTTGATTATTTATCGGTGATAGACCAAGGCTACATTTTCTCCGGAGATTATTTCGAGTTAGTGAGATGTTCTCAAAGGACACAGTACATTTACGGCCCCTGCTTTAAAGGTGCAGTGTTTATGGTTTGGTGACCTCTGGAGGTGAAGTTGCTTGTTGTACCCTTCACCTCACCCTTCTGAGCACGCAGGAGAACCTTTGGTAGATTTTAATTAGATGATTAAAAATAAAAGATGTTTAGTACGTCCGCTTTTACTGCTGTAAAAACATGGCGGCCCCCGTAGGGAGGACCCGCTCCTCATGTAGATATACTTTAATGGGTAGTGTAATGGGGAAAAAATAAAACACTCAGATGATTATAAATTCATGAAAATGTCAGTTTGTAATTGTTTTGTAATATTTTTAGAGGTAAAAAAAAGACCTAAATGTCACACGCTGCACCTTTAACTATTTAAAAAATCAATTATAAAGTAAATATGATAAATCCAATCATTGTGAGACATGTCATGGAGTCAAACGTCATTACAGATATGTTTACATGTGAAGCTCGTCCTTAACGAGTAAACACCAATTAGCGGCGTCTTCAAGGTGACTCGGACAGCTCGTAAACATCTTCCTGCCCTTACAGGTGAACACACACTGAACCTGAAACGAACCAATGTACCATCACTCAGACGGGTGTTTGGTGTCGCAGAGTCCGTCCAGATCTTTAGCTTCTTAATACATCACAGCCACAGCCCCGCCCCCTCAGTCTGGAGATGAGTCAGCCAGGGATATCAAACCTGCAAAGACGGCTTGCCATCTTATTTGAACCTCAGAATTGCACATAACATCACTTTCTAATTCCTTGCGGCCGGCATCTTAAGTCCAGCTATTGATTTCCGTTTCACTGGAGTTTGGTCGGTTTGTGCAGAACATGACCACCAGCATCACTCTGCTGCTCGAGGAGACTGGGTCTTTAATGAGTCATGGAGGCTAAGGATCTACTCTTGTTTTTCTTTTTAAATGCTTGGCCTGGATTTGAAGAGGGGTGGGCTTTCTTGTTTTCAAGGATAAACTAAAGAATCCAGCGTCTCATCTCAGGATACATGAGTTAGGGTCATCCTGGAGTAAAGATGGAGTATGTGCTTCTACTCACGCAGGGGTGGGCAAATAATTTTCCAGGGGGCCACATAGGAAACCCCGAATGTTACAGAGGGCCAAGACCTGTTAATCATTCCATGATTGAAAACATCTTATGGGCTATTTATTTTTGTATTATGCATATCATCTTTGTTTCAGTAACACTTACTCCAAACACCATCTTATCAAGAAACAACATAACTGTATAACCAGTCATTATCAAACCTGTGAGGAAAATGATTTAACTCTGGCTCTTGACTTGATGTAGCTGCTGTCACTCACTTGTCGTCGTCCTCTTCATTCCAGAGTAAACCGTACATGTTCGACAGAGTGTTCCAGTCAAACACCACACAGGAGCAAGTGTACAACGCCTGCGCCCAGAAGATTGTAAAAGGTAAGGCATCGCTGTTTTAGTGATGCGAGACATTTGTTACTCTGCAAAATCTTGACTTCAATCCAACCTGTCAATCATCCCTCATCATCTCCTGTCTGATAGATGTCCTGGAGGGATACAATGGGACAATTTTTGCATATGGACAGACGTCATCTGGTAAAACACACACCATGGAGGTGAGCGTTCTCTCTCAGACCTCCTTATTGAATGAATCCATTTGCCCGACATGGTGTGACCTTGACTTTGATGTTTGGTTTCCAGGGGAACCTCCATGACACAGATTCAATGGGCATCATCCCCAGGATAGTTCAAGACATTTTCAACTACATCTATTCCATGGACGAGAATCTGGAGTTTCATATCAAAGTAAGACGAGCGGGCAAGCTGTGTGCTCCCCTCTTTTTAGAAATTGTCAGTTGGTTTGGTTGTTGTTACGAGAAAGAACCGAATTATGTCCAATCTATGAGACATTGACTATTTGGCAATCCTGAAAAAATCAATCTTAACCTGTGTGTATGCACAGCCTTTGGCTTTCCAAGCATACGTAGGTATTCACAACCTTTTGTTAACGATCAACCGCAGCAGTTGTGCTCCCATAGGAGGATTTAAAGGACTGGAAAAAGGAATTGAACTTCTATATTGTTTGCATTAATGAAGCTTCTAGTCCACCATTTCCTTTTCTATATTTCCCCAAGAACCTGTTTGCGGTGGTTTCTCGTGTTTAGCTTCTAAGCCCCTGAATGTCATTTGCTAATAATGCGCCGCTCTCTCTGTTTGCAGGTTTCATATTTTGAAATCTACTTAGACAAGATCCGGGACCTTTTGGACGGTAAGTGTCTGTGACAGAGGAGTAATGACTGAAACTCTCCCATCCCCTCATTGTCCAAGAAACAGATGTGACGGAACAAGTTGTTGAAAGATCTGGAGCAAGTGATCATGCATCTGTGTCAGGAGTTTGATTCTGGGTGTAAATGTACCGGTCTTATTATCAATACACAAATGTCAATGTGAACGAATGGAAATATTTTCCTCGCTCTCTGACTTTGCATATGACTCACTCTCTCGTCTTCCTTTTCCAACCTGAGCCGAATCGGCTGAAGACTCGCATTTTATTTTTGCCCTTAATTCCTCGCAAAGACGTCCAACTGCCTCCTCCTGATTAGATAACAGGTCTATTTCAGGGGACACCGACGCTCAAACTTCAATTTCAAATCTCTAAACCCAGCCGTAGTATAGAGGGATTTCAGACGTTATTTCCTGATGGAGAAATGGAGTCGCACCGACGTCCGAGTCCCATCTTAAAAGGTGTTGACCAGGGGTCATCTACAATTGGCTGTGGAAAGGGAGGCGACGGCTGAATTAAGTATTTCAAGCTCCTGAAGGATGTTTCTTAAGTTCTCCTCACTTCTCCGGCGTGTTTTCAAACTTTGGGCTTTGTGATGCGTGATATATAAATGAATGAACGCTATTCTTTGCTTTGTCTTCTCGTTCCCAGTGTCAAAGACCAATTTGTCAGTGCATGAAGACAAAAACAGAGTACCCTATGTCAAGGTGAGCACTTCAGCTGTTGTCGCATGTCAAAAATCTGGTCAAACCTGTTTGATTCAGTTGTTTTTGCTAACCGTGTGGTCTTGTTTGTTTTGGTTTTTTAAAGGGCTGCACTGAGCGATTCGTCTGCAGCCCGGAGGAAGTGATGGACACGATCGATGAAGGCAAATCTAACAGACATGTAGCAGTTACAAGTAAGAAGTCATTCAAGTCTTTACCAGTTCATTCATTGTTGTAAACCAGGCATGTGTCAAACGTACGGCCCGTGGGATTGACCTGCACTTACTCTGCCAGGACACTAGGGGAAGCCCGGGCCACTGAATGTACTTTGTTGCATTTAAACAAGGGACATTTTCGAAAGTCGTCATTGTTTATAGGTCAAAGTTTATAGGTCAGGGTTGAAAGATTATAATTGTTTGTTTCCTCTTGGCAGACATGAACGAGCACAGCTCCAGGAGTCACAGCATCTTCCTCATCAACGTCAAACAGGAGAACACTCAGACGGAGCAGAAGCTCAGCGGGAAACTCTACCTGGTGGATCTGGCTGGAAGTGAAAAGGTGCGGAGAGTTAATACGTCATCGCCCCTCACCACAACACTCCGGATAGTCTGCTGCTGCCGTGACCACATCTCCCTCTGCATTCTTCACATTCTGGAGTTCACGTGTGAAAACCTGTGATTTGCTTCCCAGGTCAGTAAAACGGGAGCAGAGGGGGCGGTGCTGGACGAGGCCAAGAACATCAACAAGTCTCTGTCCTCCCTGGGAAACGTCATCTCTGCTCTGGCTGAAGGGACGGTCAGTAACTCCAACTCTTTATGAACTTTTCTTTTGATGAAAAGAACACAACTCTATCTGGGTTTTTTTCATCTTAAGGTGCACATTTTCAGGCTTTTTTGTCACTACAATATTTTTTAGAAGTGACAAAAATGACTGAAATCTTACACACTGCACCTTTAACATTCAAAAACGAAAGAAATCCTTTTTGAGATACTGGACAACAAAAGTTAACTGCTAAATTCGAATCTTTATTACACATCATAATGAGCCCAAATCAGTTTTTGGCGTCATCATCTCCCTCAGTCAGCTCTCCAAGTGTTTTAGTAGCATTACAGAATCGTGGACATGACTGTTAATGTGGCTGACAGCAGGGAAGTCTGTTGTGTTTATGGGATGCACAGCCCAGAGCGAGGTGTGTATCTGAACAACCAGCGGCCCTCTCAGTTATCGCTCTGTTTATAAAAAAAAAAAGCTTCAATGGCTCCTTTCTGCTGTCGAAATAACTCCGGCAGATAAAAACCTTCCTCGCAGCGATGTTTGGCTTTTGCAGTTTCATGGCGATTTCACACTTTCCACTTTGATCAATGATTGGTTTTTTCTGCTTCCCCTCGGCTCTGTAAACAACCTGGGGCTGACAGCTGCTGATATATTTATATATCTATATATATTTATATATGTGTGTGTGTATATATATATATATATATATATATATATATATAAGTGAAGGTCTCAAAACAAAAGAGCGATTGTACACAGACGACGTCTCACTCAAGTCTACGGATTTATAGTCGACGCACGCAGCTCGGCCTTCTTTGTTATTGATAAGAAAACATCGAGCTATTTAACCATTTCACCTGATTCACCACCGGAGCAGTGACCAAAGCTGCAACTGAGTGCTGTTGAGACCACAGACCTCATCTTTGGTTACTCATCACACTTTGATGTAATATTTTTCCTCTCAAATTTAAATCTAACGTCTTTCAATTCTGGTGTTTAGAAAGAAGGCAGGGTTGATGGAGCCTAAACGAAACCTTGCCGTGTTGAAAGCACCTCTGCTCATCATCTTCATATTTCAAACACACTATTTTGTCTTTCCAAAATATTTTAAACTACGCGATTTAATAGATTTTCAAACGGCACAAATAACATTATGTTTTGTAAATTTAGAGTTCTACGTTTGCAGACTACTATAAAAAATATTTGTGTTTCTGTATGTGGTGTGCGACTACAGAATAGTATAGTGAGCTCAATGTCCGTTTATTTCTTTGGTCTGTTGTCAATTCTCCTCCTTATAGTTGTTTTTTTTGTGTTTTTATTTGCATATAATTGCCCAGGCCTACATCCCATACCGAGACAGCAAGATGACCCGTATCCTGCAGGACTCACTGGGCGGTAACTGTCGAACCACCATTGTTATCTGCTGCTCGCCCTCCTCCTATAACGAGGCCGAAACCAAATCCACTCTGATGTTTGGACAGAGGTAAAACAGACCGTGAGACAGTAACGTTTTATTCCTTCATATATTATAGAAATATATGTTCAGAATCCTTTCTTTTGTTTGCATTGAAGACAAAGTGGAGTTACAGAAGAAGTCCGTATCCGATGTAGCACTCATGGCAACTGTGTTTTCTACACTCAGAGCCAAGACTATTAAGAACACGGTGACTGTGAACATTGAGCTGACAGCAGAGCAGTGGAAGCAGAAGTATGAGAGGGAGAAGGAGAAGAACAAGACCCTGAGGAACACCGTTACCTGGCTGGAGAATGAGCTCAACCGCTGGAGGAACGGTCAGGAAGCACACCTGGTCTCATTCCCCTGTTGTCGTTTTTAATAATTACAGAGGAAATGCATTTATATTTCGCATTCCCTCCCCAGGTGAGAGCGTGCCTGTGGAGGAACAGTTTGACAAGGAGAAGGCCAACGCTGAGGTCCAGGCCCTGGACAACATCCTCAACGACAAGCCGGCCTCCACGCCCAACGTGCCCGGCGTCCGCCTCACCGACGTGGAGAAGGACAAGTGTGAGGCGGAGTTGGTGAAGCTTTACAAACAGCTGGATGATAAGGTGAGACATCACCAGCGTGTGTAGTCTACATGAGACCTGTGGAGCTCTGTGTGTGAGTCTCAATGTGTCTTTCTGACACTTCAGGATGAGGAGATCAACCAGCAGAGCCAGCTGGCAGAGAAGCTGAAGCAGCAGATGTTGGATCAGGAGGAGGTGAGCACCAGGGGTGCCACATGTCGGGGGGGGCGGCGGGGGGGGGGGGGGATAGGGGGGGGGGGGGGGGGGGGGGGGGGGGGGGGGGGGGGGGGGGGGGGGGGGGGGGGGGTATAACGGGTGTTACTACTTTTGATCTTTGCCGTCTCAGAGGTGCAAAAACTCTCTGCGCGTGAAGATGCTGAGTCGTGTCTTTGCAGTTGTTTTGATCAGAATTTAGAAATATGTATGTACCTTACACCAGACCCGGGCATTTCAAATTTTATACATTTCCAAAATACGCCTTTTATTTTGAAATGAGTCCATTTCCTGTGTGTGTGATTCTGCCATGCTTGACGTTTACATGCGAGGATGGAGCCCAATCAAATGCAGCTGCGTCCAGTAGCCTCCATTCACAGCGTCTCCCCCTCACTTTATTAGCCTTCAAAATAAAAGCCCCACTTTCGAAAACTACCCACTAGTTTCCAGTCCAGTTAGTGTTTTTCTGTATTTCTGAGCATAAGGCAACTGTTTGTATTTACTCAAATGGACTGGTATTGTCTACAAAACTAATTTTCAAATATTTTTGGTTTTGTGCAGAAAGTAGAATTATTTTCCTGACACACATTTGAAAATGACTGATTATAAAGTTTTGTTGTTTTCACGTCCATCTGAGTTTCTTGATAAGATGGTGTTTGGAGGTATTGTTACTGAATTATAGATGATATAGATAATACATAATTAAACAGCTCATAAGACGGCTGCCTAAATTGAAATGCAAAATGAGTTTCCACCCTCATTGTGACCGCCGCCCCTCTCCTCTTCTCCCAGCTCCTCGCCTCCTCTCGCCGCGATCACGAGAACCTGCAGGCGGAGCTGAACCGCCTGCAGGCGGAGAACGAGGCCTCCAAGGAGGAGGTGAAGGAGGTGCTGCAGGCGCTGGAGGAGCTGGCCGTCAACTACGACCAGAAGAGCCAGGAGGTGGAGGATAAGACCAAGGAGTTCGAGGCCATCAGCGAGGAGCTCAGCCAGAAATCGGTGAGGCCAAGAGTGGTTTTAGTCTTGAGAGAGAAGTCACAGGAGCAGGTATGATTCATATATTTCAATCCTTTTCCTCTTTTCCTTTTAGTCCATCCTGTCGTCTCTGGACTCTGAGCTCCAGAAGCTGAAGGAGATGTCCAACCATCAGAAGAAGAGGGTGACCGAGATGATGTCGTCGCTGCTCAAAGACTTAGCCGAGATCGGTATCGCCGTGGGCAGCAACGATATCAAGGTACTGAAGCGGTTCCCTCACTGTTCCCGTAGCAACGCAGCGAAAGCCATTCACGTCTCATCTCCAGCTTCCTACTGTCCTGCCTTCGGGGCTCTCCATAAATCCAACTTCCCGTTTTCCCCAGCAACACGAGGGCGGCAGCGGCCTGATCGACGAGGAGTTCACGGTGGCTCGTCTCTACATCAGCAAGATGAAGAGTGAAGTGAAGACCATGGTGAAGCGCTGCAAGCAGCTGGAGGGCACTCAGTCAGAGAGCAACAAGAAGATGGACGAGAACGAGAAGGAGCTGGCCGCCTGTCAGCTGCGCATCTCTCAGGTTATAAACCATCCAAACGTGAACCTGTAGCCTGTGATGTGTCCTGTGTATGAACGTCCACTGTTGTCTTTGTTGTCTTTGTAGCACGAGGCTAAGATCAAGTCGCTAACCGAGTACCTGCAGAACGTGGAGCAGAAGAAGAGGCAGCTGGAGGAGAACGTGGACTCGCTCAATGAGGAACTGGTGAAGCTCAGCGCTCAGGGTACGTTACCGCTTGAAGCAGGGAATACAATCATATCACCTCCATTAAAGGTGCTGTGTGTAAGATTTGGAACCTGTTGTAGACGTCAGTGATCATGAAAACTCAAAACATGGCGGCCCCCGTAGAGAGGACCCCACCCCCTCCTCGTGTAAATATTTATTAATGGGTTCATTAAAGGGTAAAGAAAAAGAATAATACATTTAGAAAAATGATAGAATCCTTACACCCTGCACCTTTAACCTAACAAGTTAAATACACATCATTCTGTTCCTCACTTCCGTCGTCTTGACTCTGAATTATGTTTCTGTTCAACAGAAAAAGTTCACGCTATGGAGAAAGAGAATGAGATCCAGACGGCCAATGAAGTCAAGGTTTGTGACCCCTAACAGATCAACTTATAGTTTGATTTCTCCACATCAGTCAATTCCAGAATGCTGGTCACTCAGCATCTGTTTTGAAACACAGTTTGTGAACATGATGTTTGCGTTTTCAGGAAGCCGTGGAGAAGCAGATCCACTCTCACCGTGAAGCTCACCAGAAACAGATCAGCAGCCTCAGAGACGAGCTGGACAACAAGGAGAAGCTCATCACTGAGCTGCAGGAGTAAGAATCCGTTTTGTTTCTAAATGAATTCCCTTGTTTTAATATATATGAAAAATGTTGATGGTTATTTCATTTCTTCTTCTTCCCAGTTTGAACCAGAAGATCATGCTGGAACAGGAGAGGCTCAGAGTGGAGCATGAGAAACTCAAATCTACAGACCAGGAGAAGAGCCGCAAGCTGCATGAGCTCACGTACGTGTCACACACATGAATATGAACTCACACCTTCACCCGGTTTTCCCTTTAGCTTATTTAGCTAATTGTAATGTTGTTGTTGGTTTCCAGGGTGATGCAGGACAGAAGGGAACAGGCCAGACAAGACCTGAAGGGTCTGGAAGAGACAGTGGTGGGTTCATCTTCATCAATTAATGATTAAAAAGATGCCAACATAAAAAAGTCTTATGTAATGGGCAACTATAAACACTATAAACTGTATTTGTTTGTTATTTCCTCTTCCAGGCCAAGGAGCTGCAGACCCTGCACAACCTGAGGAAGCTATTTGTCCAGGATCTGGCCACCAGAGTGAAAAAGGTACAGAGCAGTTTCATTCAATTTCTGTTGATTGTCCCTACTTCCTGGTTCATCCAAGAAAAGGACAAAGAGGCGGAGCATAGATAGAGCAGGGCTTGGGCCCATGGTGCTGTCACAGCATCCGTAGAAGGTTCCATGTCGACCCAGCTGTCACTCGAGAGGCCACGCCCCTTTTGTTATGCAGAATTTCAAACCTGGAGAACATAAAAATAAGCCCCGCCCCTGCACAGTTGTCATGGGGAAACATGTGACTGATTGAGAGCAAAACTGTAGTTTGTAGCAGACTTTAAACATGTTTCATTCACCTCTGAAGTTGGAACATTTTAACATGGGAGTCTATGGGGCTGGAGCCGCTTTTGGAGCAAGCCTCAAGTGGCCACCCTGTGAACTGCAGGTTTTCCCACTTTTTCCGCATTTGCTTCTGTTGAGTAACAGTGTTGTCCTTTCCTCCCGCAGAGCGCTGAGATGGACTCGGACGACACAGGTGGGAGTGCGGCACAGAAGCAGAAAATCTCCTTTCTTGAGAACAATCTTGAGCAGCTCACCAAAGTACACAAACAGGTAACGCGGCCTCGCGTCACATGCAGCCGGAGGCGATCCCGCACACGTCGTTTGCACGGTTCCGATTAAATAAAAAAACTTTTATATAATCTGTCGTGCAGCTGGTGCGTGATAATGCAGACCTGCGCTGTGAGCTTCCAAAACTGGAGAAGCGTCTTCGCGCTACGGCTGAGCGGGTCAAGGCCCTGGAGTCTGCTCTGAAGGAGGCCAAGGAGAACGCCGCCCGCGACCGCAAGCGCTACCAGCAGGAGGTGGACCGCATCAAGGAGGCCGTCAGAGCCAAGAACATGGCCAGGAGGGGACACTCGGCCCAGATAGGTCAGTTCATGAGAACCTCGGCCCAAGAGAGTCACCCAGCACTCTTGGCTGTTTCCGACGATGTGGGAGACCTGAGTCTCTGATCATAATTCAATAATCCATCTTCTCGTCCTCAGCCAAACCCATCCGGCCCGGGCAGCAGCCGGTGGCCTCGCCCACTCACCCCAACATCAACCGCAGCGGAGGAAGCTTCTACCAGAACAGCCAGACGGTTTCCATCAGGGGAGGCAGCGGGAAACCAGACAAGAAGTCAGTGTAACAAAGATGATTCTCCTTTATTTATCACATCAGAGATTCAATATTATAATCGATGTGCGACTGAGGGAGATGTAGCTGTTGAGAATCCGCTATATTAACATTGACGAGTTGAGATGGAAGGTGGTCGATGTACAAACAGGAAGTAACTTGTCGTTGTCTCTGTGTCTCCACAGCTGAGGAGCAGCAAGATAGAAGGACAATACCACAGAAGAAGTCAGTATCACACCCCCCTGCCCACCCCCCCCACAGCCCCCCCCCCGACAACCTGTCATTCCGTTACAGTGAACAGGCTCCTCCTCCTCCTCCTCCTCACTGCCGTGGAGCCCAGAAGGAGTTTTTGAATTATAAATATATATATAAATATTCCTGGCCTGTACAGCTCCCTACCCCCCCCCCCCCCCCCCCCCCCCCAACTTGCCTAATCATCGTCCCCCCCCCCCCCCCCCCCAAACTCTCACCGTCTCTTTTCCCCCTCTTACTGGATATATTAAAAAAAGAAAAGTCTCTGTAAAAGGTAAGATAATATTCCTTCTCATCCACCGAAGTGATCGCAGTCTTGAGCGCAGCCAGTCAGAGAGAGAGACGGAGCGAAACCACGCGTGACTCGAAATGTGTAGCTACGTGGTTGTTTGTTTTTTTTGGCACAGTCTCTCGTCATCCGTCGTCATCGTGCGAATAGCTCTGCACTGTGCCAAGCTGAATGTAAAGGTATAGCGAGATTCCGAAAAATGAAAACGGCAGACCTTACCAAGAGAACTAGCTTTTGCCCCCTTTATAGGGTATAACCTCTGTACATTTCATGGTTATTACTATTATCGGTTGTTAACGACACTTTTCTCTGGCGTAGATTTTACATGCTTCTTTACGGTAAAAAACAAAAGCAACAAAAAAAACAACAAACAATAGAGACTGTTTTTGAATTGACTATTAGATGGCGTCGAGCACTACTGTTCTGTTGCGGTCTTGTTGTACAGATGTAAAATCGGCACTACTGCACAAGCCTCCCCTGGAGAGAGAACTGGACGGTCATCCGGGAAACGGCCGAAAAGGAAGGATCTGGAAAAATACAAAAAAATCTGTAAAAAAAAAAAACAAGAATGAAAAAGGAGCAGACGTGCGGCAGTGAACTGTAGATGTATTTAACTCAATACCTGTGGAGGCCAACTGTTTTTATCGTTAAGTCAAAGATAAAAGAAAACAACCTATACTTGTTCTCGGTGACTTTCATGCGAAGGAATGTAGAAAGAGGGGGCGTGATCCCGTTAACTGAACACACCCCCACCTGTTAGCATAGCCTGTGCTAAGTAGCTAAATGTACCGTTTCCATGGTGAAATTATGATGCTGCAAATTCTTATCTCCAAGCACATAGCCTGACGCAGCACTTGTTCTGTCCTGGTGGGGGCGCTGTCACTAACCCTTCTCCCGTCGCTATGTAACATAGAGCTTTGTCGAAGTTGTCGTCACACTGGTTCCCTCAGCAAACAGTCAGTGCGATTTTTGCTCGCGTTTTGGACGATTGCGTAAAATAAACGAAGCTAATCGCCTCAAACTGTCGCTACTCGGATGATTTTTGAAAAGTACATGTCGTCATAAGATGTAAAAAGTTCATGTTGTGCTGTTAACATCGGCTTTTCCACTCATCTCTGCTGAAAACAGTGTAACGACTTCCCATGTCACCGTTTTCCCGTTTAGCCGCTTGCTAGCAACCACCACTTATAAGCCATAGTGTGTTTTATACTGTAAATCAAAACATTTAAAGGTCCAGTGTGTAAGATTTAGGTGGAATTTTAATGTAGAATCATGTATTTATGAGCATCACCTGAATGTATACATCAACTCTAGCAGGAGGCCTTTATATTTACATCAGGAGCAGGTCCTCTCCACTAGAGGGCGCCATCTTGCACCACCATGTTTGTACAGGTGTACAGAAAACACAACTTCACCACTAGATGTCACTCTATCTAAAACACTGCCATTCAGCCACTCGAAACCCCACTGACTTTGAGAGGAGGGAACCTGAAGTGTTGGCATCTTAACTTAGGGAATCATTCCTGCTCCACTCCATATTCAGGAGGATACTTTCATGTTTTAAACTTTGCTTCGACCCAAACCCACCGTATCATTTCTTCTCCAGGGTGCCTCCTATATATATAAATAAATATTTATATTATTTCCGTCGTCCCCGTAAAAAAAAAAAAACAAGCCCGCGGCTCAGACGTGTCCCTTTGGTTGTATATTTGCAGAAAGCATCGCTGGGTTCACCTGTACTGTACCTTTTCATTGTTCATATTTGTAAAGGGGGGCGTGTCGGTGAGGAAAAAGGGGCGTGTCAGCCAGACAAAAAAGGACAGACCTGTGCCGCTGATCAGCCAATCAGGAGAGCAGGGTCTGAATTGCACAATTTCTCTGTTGCTACCAGGACGAAGGGTTTATTTAACTTTGCGAGTCGGTGTAGGATTTATTTTGTCGTTTTTTTGTTTTTTTTTTAGTGTTTGTTTATTATTAGTATTTTTTTCTCTCATTTTATTTCACACCACAGCTTTTCTTCTTCTTCTTCTTCTCTTGTTTTTTTTTTAACCCTGTGAAGCCCCAGTGCGAACATCTTGTAGTGATTGTCACCCCCCCCCCCCCCCCCCCCCCCCCCCACCACCCCCCCCCACCCTCCCCCCCCCCTCCCCCCACCCAAACCCCACCTCCCCCTCCCCCCCCCCACGCGCCCGG
>JAFBJT010108217.1:54840-78031 GCA_016785325.1 Chascanopsetta lugubris
ATCTTCCACTGGTTTCTCCTAAACGCGTTGCTCCGTCCAAGAGGAGAACAGAAACACTGGTGTGAGCGCTGCCTTCAAATCCTGTCTGTTCAGTGAACCGTTTAATCATCGATTAAATGTGTTCAGTGTCAACTGAAGCAACTTCGAAATCCCTTATGGGTCTTTCCGTCTTAATTTGGTTGATTTGAGTTTCAAAAAGAAGGACTCAAATCATGTTTAGTGTGTCCACTCCAGGCCACTGTAAAAAAACAACAACAACATGGCAAAGCAAAATGGCGGCCGCCGTGGAGAGGACGTGCTCATGATGTGAACATAAACAGTACAGGACTTTAGATTCATTTGCATATTCAGAAAAGCACTCATCAGCATAGCTTGATCGCATTCCATTCCAGCCAATAGGAATGGCAGGAAGTCTTACACACTGCACCTTTAATTTTGATACAATATAAGTCACTCAAAAAAAAAAAAAAAAAAAAGTTCCCGGGCAAAACAAACAACCTGACTCTGTCACACCATCTACATCTCTATAGAAATGTTTTATTGCCCACGCCCCCCCCCCCGGCTTTGTTTACACTGTGTATACATAGGCATCAGGCATTCTGCATGTGTGTGTCAGCATCGGTGTGACGCCATGTTTCTCGTCTGCATGTGAAGCGACGGAGGATGTGTCAGGTTCATCGGGCCCAGGTCGGACAATGGAGGCCCGTTCGCACCCCATTAGAGAAGCAGGTTAACAGATGTGTGAGAACCTCCCCCTCCCCCACTCACACACACTCACCCACGCACACACACACACACACACACTCCTGACAGCCCCCATTATGGGTTGAAAAAGTGGGATCTGCATCTCAATAACTCGCACAGGAAACACTAGTTTGCTCCGCTGATCTGCCTGATCCTGCTCTGGCACGTCTTCCACGTCTTTGTCCTCGCTTGACCCTCACTTGTCTCTCTCTTCCTCCTTTTTTTTTGTATTTCTGTCCGTTCCGTCTTTAGCCAGCACTTCTTCTCCTCCTCCCCTCCTACTTTACCCCCCCCCCCCCCCCCCCCCCCCCCCCCCCCACCCCGCCCCCCCCAACCCAACCCCCTCAAGAGTTTGCTCTGTTTTCCCTCCAATCTCGCCCGGAGTATCCAAAGTGACAGCTATATCCACAGTAAAATGACTTAGCGGTGGGAAACCAAGGCTACCTCCGTGCTACCATGCTTTTATTTTGAAATACACCAAACTACTACCTCTACTGTAGTTTTACCCAGCTTCACTGAAAACATCTGCTGGTTCCATTTGAGCAGGGTCGAAATGGAGATGTCTGGAAACAATGACTTCACATATGTATTACAAGCAATTGATCATGAATCACGGCTCGTTTTTTTCTGCTGACTCATCACTCTATCACAGGACTCGTCTCTGAAAGAAAGCAAATCAGTTTAGTTGCTGACCCTTTTAGCTGAGCAACAATGCGCATGCATTCACGTCTGTGTGATGTTGAGTGATAAGAACCTGCCGAGTCAGCATTTCGACGATTCAATCAGTGACTCACCATTTGACCCGTTAAAACACAATTTAGCTGCGGACGCTTTTAAAGGTCCAGTGTGTAAGATTTAGAGGACGATCCCAGTCGGCCACCTGATGCAGGAGGCCACCGGCAGTTCAGAGTGGAATTCCCGTGTTAACTTGGTTTCACCTGACAGGTGAATTAAACATGTTTAAATCCTCTCAGAACAATTTTTATTCTATCAAGGTTTGAAACTGTGCATAATTAAGGGGCGTGGCCTCTTGAGTGACACCCGGGCCAATCTGGCACGTTCTGCGGAGGCTGCAAAAGCAACTACTACTTGTGCTCCCACCTCTTTGCCCATTTTTGGGTGAACCAGGAAGTAGGAAAAGGAGTCGTACCCCCCCCCAGGGAGGTAGCCCCCCCCCCCCCCCCCATCGTAAACAGTGATGCCTTTAACTACCATTCTATCATATTATATCATTGCGCGCTGTTAATGTGACCTTCATCCCCCTCTCCTCTTGTGCCTCATGCTATGGTCTTTTCCACCCGGCGCCTCCTCCAGACCCCTGAGCCTCGTGTGTGCGATGCTCCAGTATCCTGTGGGGACTGAATCAGCATGAGCATCTATTACCGAGGCAGTGGGGGGGGGGGGGGGGGGGGGGAGGAGTGGGGGGGGGGGGGGGGGGGGGGGGGACGGATTGATCGATGTGCAGAAGATTTGCGTGGACGCAGCCACTGAGTGTCAGGATGGCTGAATAGATATATGGATCTGTGGGTGTCTGGTGATTGGTAGAAGTATTGATCGGCCCTCTATCCAGTGAAATGGCGGTTTTATTGGGGCCATAATGGGGACGTGACACTGTTTCAGGAGGTTTTAATGGGTTTTGTGCATGACTCTTTGGCTTTAACCGGCTTGTGGCAAACTATTCTTAACTTTGAAATGAAGTACGACCAATGGAGGGAGATTTATCGTGGGATGATTCGCAAGCCATCCATATAAAGTGGTGATTATTTAAAGAATATATTGAAAATGAAAAAAAGGGAGAGGGCTTTATTATGATGATTCCTTTGCCACAAGTGAGCAGACTGTTGAGTGATGCGAGCGCACCATGATGAAATAGCGACGCTTTGACAAATATAGCAGTGAAGCAGATGGGCAGGTGACAAAGGTCCCAGAGTCTGATCCTTGGATTGATAGAGGGGGAACGACAGATGAATGTATTGATGGCGGGTGATGGAAAGACGGATGATGGAGGAGTGGAGGGTGGAGGCGGACAGGGGACAGACGGCCCCTGCTATCGCCTCAGCCTGATATGCCCTCCCCCGCCCCCCGGGGCCCCTGCAGGGAGTTGGGTCGACCCCAGGGGACGTGTGAGAGTGGGTCTCGGGGGGGGGGTGTGGTCTCGGCCTCTGCTAAGGTTGGGCGTTCCGGACTAGTGCGCCACCCTCCACTCCCCTTTTTACTGCCTATAATGTCGCTGCAGATGGTCAAGGACGGGGGGCTGCAGACTTCAGACTGGAAAGAGGAGTTCCAGTTCCTCCGTGACAACATTGACCAGATTAAAAATGGTTTCATATCACATTTATACTCTGTATTTAAATTCATAGCTCCCTAAAAGCATCTGTATTACCTCCTTGTAGCTGGCTGTCATTTAAACACAGTCTCCTCCATGTTGGTAAACGAGACATCAACCAAACTTACATGGTTTCTCTTACGGTGGTGACTGTTCACGTGCCCATTTTCCGCTGACTCAGGTTTTAATTAGCTTGGTCAATTGTCACGATTGACAGCTACTAATTTTCGCACTCATTGGTGAGTTTTGAAAGGTGCAGTGTGTAGGATTTAGGGACACATGCCCTTGGTTCATGAATGAATTCAACAGTTAGTACATACGGGCGATCATACACTCATAAAAATATCCAGTTCAGCCAAAAGAAATGCAAATCATTCAACCTATATTTTACACACTGCCCCTTTAATGAATTCTTCCTCTTGTCGGACAAACTTGTATCGGTGTTTACGGAGTCTTCGGTGCAGTGACATCCACATCAGTGGCAGCGTTGGCACTCGGGGGTCCGTCGCCTCCTGCTGAGGGAAACACTTAACGGAGCAATAATGAGGCTTTGATGCTGTTTCCACAAATCTGGAATTCAAATAGCAAAGAAAATATGCAGAGTCATTCGGCTTTATCATCATTCTTACTTCCTCACAGCGGCAAAAGTCCAAATTCCCTTTGACTTTCAGTAAAGAGCAGTTCCTAACTGTTTTAAACCCAAATGTCAAAGGTATAATATGGTCTGTGCTCTTTAGGGGCGAGCGGCTCGTCGGAGAATGCAGATTGGACGATTACGCCGCCTCGCTCTACTTCATCCTCTGCTTTTATAGGAAATTCATCTTAACCAAAGGTCAGGGAAAGGTGACAAGTTTTACCGGAGGCGGGGCCGAAACATATATATCTGTAATTTGCTGTGAAATGACCCGTTCTTTGTTTTGCACATATTGCTCCTTCACCTTTATGAGATTATTTCCCGGACGAGGGCGAGCGGAGGGAGGCGAGCAGATCTATTCTGTCATGACTTGTTTTCGGCCCAGAATGACTCGGCAGAAATGAATTTCGATATATAACGTGATTGTGTTGGTTAGAGGTTTCCCTTTATAAGAAAATGAGAATGCTAATCATATTCATAGGCAGTGCTGTGGGTAATTTGCGGCCTGTGATAAGCCGCCATATCAACGTGAACTGTGGATGATTGAGTGACATTTTCCACTCATTATTTATTGATCCCATTTCACTTCCTATCTAAACCTTTTCGTCTGCGCTGGTCCCGGACACACTCGCCCTCCATCTTATGGGCGCAATGAATGACAGTGCGTCCTTTAAAGCGCCGCCACCTTGGCACCATTAGGACGGTGTTTCCACCAATTAAGCCTCCTGTCCGCGGCCTGAGACCAACACCGACATCCACTCAGCGTGGGCGTGGAGGCGGCAGTTCGAGGGCACAGGGTTTTATTACTTCTGATAATGATAATAAATGCGGGGCCTCCCACACACACGCGCTGCGCCCGTTGATCCCCGCAACGCCTCTGTTTAAAATCCATCAGCGCGGCTCCGTTAATGATCGCTCCAAACAGAGCGGGCAGATGATCCACGTTCCCAGTAATGAAGATAATGAGTGAACAAAGGAAGGAAGGGAGGAAGGAAGGAAGCAAGCAGGGAAGGAAACGGCTGTATTTAGGTTGGAGGAGGCTGGGGTGCGAACAGGAAGGGACGAGGTTACGATGTTCACACGCTCTGAAGTATGGGGCTGATTCCTGCTGCGTGTGATCTGGCACACACACATACTACATACGACATACTACATACGACATACTACATACTACATACGACATACTACATACTACATACGACATACTACACACTACATACGACATACTACATACTACATACGACATACTACATACTACATACGACATACTACATACTACATACGACATACTACATACAACATACGACATACTACATACTACATACGACATACGACATACTACATACGACATACTACATACTACATACGACATACGACATACAACATACGACATACGACATACTACATACTACATACGACATACGACATACTACATACTACATACGACATACTACATATGACATACTACCTACTACCTACTACATACTACATACGTGCATAGACATGTGCCCATGCAGACAGCTGCCGTGTGAGCAGCTGGAAGTGGGAGTCCGTGTTGGGCGAGGTGGGAGGTAGCTGTTGCATTCTCAGACTCGGCCAGCGGACGCAGTGTGTGTGTGTGACACACACGGATGGACAGACGGACACACACACACTGTCTGTGGGCAGCTGCTCGGTGCCATTCAAGGGCCCCCGAAGACCCCCCCCCCCCACACACACACACACACAGAGCCCCCTGTCTTGAACATATGTGTACCCAAAGACCCCCCCCCCCCCCCCCACACACACACACACACAGAGCCCCCTGTCTTGAACATGATATGTGTACAGTAAGATGACCCCACCTCAGGCTGCACATCCCAGCACATGAGGAATATCCCACAGCTGTACATGTGTGTGACAGCGCTGACCCCAACCAGCCCCTCAACCTACCCGAGGGGGGGCGCGGCTGGGTGGGTGGGTGGGTGGGGGGTTGGGGCTGGGGCCTAATATCCCCCGTGGCCCAAATATTTACCTACCCTCTTACACAGCACCCACCATAAGCCCCACCCAGCCCATCAAAAAGCCCCATCCCACCGCCCATCCAGGCTGTCAGTCGCCAGCTAAGTCCTCCTTGGAGCTCAGAGGCTATCAGGGATTTAAGGGGGAAAAGCCTTTTATCCAGGACTTTCTCTACAGGCCGGGGCCGGCGTTATGTCTCATGTCAGCAAAACACCATAAATGCTGCAAATGGCATCTTCCCCGCCCCTCGTAGATGCCACACAAAGTTCAAGGAGGGAGCGAGCGCCCGGTGTGCAGAAAATAAACCAAACCGGATGAGCCCTTGATGCAGCTCATACTTTTTGGATTTGACTTGTCTTATTTACTTTTTGTTTACTCTAGGTATATGATTGTATCCCCGCAGGTGAATCCTCCTGTGCGTGAAAAGGGGTAAAGGTTGGCAGATTCGGGGGATTCATGCTACGTGCTGATTAACTCTTTAAGGTGGATTGCGTCGGCTAATCTGGGGGAGGTAAAGCTCCCAGCCCGCGGGGGATGCCGTCGGCCACTAGAGCCACACCAGGTGTCCACACACAGTCAGCTGGAGGCCAGTGTGTGTGTGGCTGTGTGTGTGTGTGTGTGTGTGTGTGTGTGTGTGTGTCGGTCGGAGAGAGGAAATGGCAAGAATGGCCTCGCCTGCATGACAATAGGTTTGTGCTGGAATTCAGCAAAGCATCTTCTGCTCTTATCACATTTACATCAAGCGTTCGTGTTGATGCAGATTCCACATCAGCAAATGTTT
Organism: Chascanopsetta lugubris; assembly: GCA_016785325.1. NCBI lineage: Eukaryota > Metazoa > Chordata > Actinopteri > Pleuronectiformes > Bothidae > Chascanopsetta > Chascanopsetta lugubris. The sequence goes on from JAFBJT010108217.1 coordinate 61,327, forward strand.
ACGCCCCCCCACACCCACATGGTTCGCTCTCGTGTTGTCTCATGCCGAGCTTGCGGCCCCCCTCGCGGTTTGAACTCTGCCTGTTGCGCCACTTTATCAGCGCCGCTCTCCCTCCTCTTCCTGATCCAACGCGTTCGGGCGAAGTCCGGGAAATGCGTGGAATTACGCCACAGTGTTTCTTAGAATTTTGCATGAATAATGTGTCACTGTGGTGGCGCTGCAGCCAGAATGACTGTACATCATCATATGCTAACGTGACATCAGGGAAAATGGATTTACTGGAACTTTAAACAGGACTCCCGCAGATCCTTAAGACGTCTTAGTGGCCATTGAATTCATTAGTTTAGAATTAAGGCCTTAATTAGTCTTAACACACTCATGTGTGGTGCTATTTGTTGTTGCCTATATTGTTTGTTATTGTGTTTGGTCAGTGTTGTGAAAATGAAGTTCCCCCCCTGGGACAATAAAATCTGATCTAATCTTAAAAGTCCTAAATTAGCTTTCAGAAGTCCAAACTTTTTTCGAAGATGATGTTTGATCATTTTCTTTGACCCATAGAACAAAATAATCCCAAATTGTTTTCTGTCCTCTCACTCCTCGCTCACCTTTACATTGTAATGCGTACTCCAGCGCAGGCGGTGGCGGTAATGAGCACCAACCAGCTGACAAACTCGTTTATTATTTGGAGCAGGAAGTGGCGAACCTCGAAATGTAAAATTGTAAATGGCTGGTTGATCAACCAGGATTAGCAGGTGAGGATTAAACCATCACTAACAGTTCACTCCTGAACTTTGATTGGTTTAAAAAGGCGTAAAACAGGTGCCAGCCAACAAGCGGCAAAGGGAAACTGCAGCCTGTTGAGGACATTAGCTAGCTAGCCAACCACAGTTGAATCGATTTTTAGTCTGGAAAACGGTTAAATATTTACAAGCTGAAATGGGGCACACCTGTTGCCATGGAGACGGCCCTATTCCAGGTAATAAATCAACCCCCCCCCCTCCCCGCGCCTCACCCCTTTTCTGTGCCACAGTATACCGGCACAAGGACAATAGTACAATAAAATGGCGAGCTATAAACAGAGCATGACTTCACCGTAGTGAGAGAGTGAGGGCAGCTTCACCTGTCTCTTTAATAAAGGTGGCATTAAGAGCGGCAGCAGGGAGGAGAGCAGCTGGAGGAAGGTAATCCCGTCTCTCCAGGTCAGCCATCAGACAAGCTGTAGCAGGCCCCGCAAACTCCGGTCTAATTAGCACACACCAACAGGGATATGGCTCCGTCTCCGACTGCACCGCCGCCGCCGCCGCCGCCGCCGCCCCAGCCTCTCTCTCTCTCTCTCTCTCTCTCTCTCTCTCTCTCCGTCCCCCTCCTGCCCGCCCGCCCCACCGTCAGCAGGTTAATGCTTTTCCAGCCTCCACACTCGGGGTTTGACCGGCTTCAACATGCCCCTCTGTCACACCTCCTCAGGGGAGGGAGAGATAGATGGGAGGGCGGGATCAGTCGGGATGCTCCACAACGCAGGATTTTGGCCAATTTCCACGGCGGAGCGTCGGCGTTTAGGTGTCGCCGAGCAAATTGTTCAACGCAGCCTTCCATGTCTGTTGGATTCAAAACCACTTCGGCCAATTTGCGACGAGGGAGCCTTAAAAGCCACACCGTCGATAGTTTCACCGTCCAACTACATTCTATTCACGTCCGTTGAAATGGCAATAAAGCCAAAATATGATAATTAGGGACCTAAAATGGAAAAATATTCCTCGACGGAAACATTTTTTAGTTTTGTGAGAAAAACTTTTTGGATCATTCTGGGCATAATGTTACCGTCACTGGTGTAATTTAGAAGAGTGGCATCCACACAGGTTGCAGGGAAATCAGCTCTTCAGACTGACACTCGCAACCACTTCAGCGTTCGACTGCCTCCTTTTTAATGTCACCACAATTTGTGGAATTGTGCGACATTTTGTCTCGATCTAGATCCAAAATGTGTTTATCTAACTCTGTTGTTCACTCACTTTTCATTTAAATGTAGATGATGTATAACTTTGGCCACCAGGGGGTCCATCAGTAAAGACAATAGCATACAGACCTAGTTTATATAATTATATATATATATATTTATTATTATTATTATTGTTATTATTATTATTATTATATCTTAAAGCAGCATGAAATCACTTGATGGGTGTCATCACCAAAAGTATCGACACAGATTTGTCCATTATAGCATAAATAATATTAAATGATTTATATAATTTTTTGTTTCTTACATGTTGTAGTCAGTATTTGTTTTAGGAGACATGGACAAAGGCAAAAATACGAAGTCATTAAAAGATGAAACGCTGCACGACCTTTAATGACATTTGCTGTTTCACAAGGTTTTAATATTGAATTCTGTAAGAATTGCCAGCACATATTTAACAATAGGGGAGTTGTTTTGAGATGTTCTCTCTGCCTCAGTCATTTAATTAATTAATAGGAATAACAAAACAAAATTCTAAAATATACATTATAATTAATTAGACACAGCTCATATTCCACATCCTAATGCTCCCAAGGGGAACCTCACTTCACTGTGTCTGCGTGGTGAAGAACTGGGATCATGTCTGGGACTTTCACTCTGTCATCAACCGGGTGGAATTTGAGACTCTTCCACAGCCACTTGGAGACAGCCACACGTGTGTGTGTGTGTGTGTGTGTGTGTGTGTGTGTGTGTGTGTGAGGACGGAGATGTGCAACCCTGGCGTCTGACCCCTCACACACACTCCTCCACACTACCACCATTGATCCATCCCCCTCCCCGCCCCCCTACACGTTTGCCCTTCCTCAAGAGTGTCTCTCAAATGGTAGTGGTAGTAGTGGGGGTGGGGAAGGTTAAGGGGGGGGGGGGGGATACACGGTGGTATCAGGTGTCATTTTAAAAAGCAGTTGTCAGGACCGGCTGAAAATGGAGCATGACTTTATTCATGCTGAGCTGTAGCCGGGTTGGAAAACACAGCGTGGCCTCACGGTGCCCTAAGTCCAGCCGAGTGGCCATTTTGGCGCAGCGCTCACAGCCGCTGTAATGGAACCATATTAAGTGCTTGTTGTTTTTTTTCTGTGGGATTGATTTCTGCTTCCTGTTGAGCCAAATTAATATTTCCATAGATTTCTGAGCTCCCGCTGGATGCCAGCTGTCATTGAATCAAAACAACGTCTCATATCTCCCACAGGTAGATTTATATTTAAATGAAGTAAAGCCAACTCATTTCTCCTGTAAGTCATCTGGCTTTGCCTACACACACACACACACAACACACACACACACACACAAACACACATACACACACTAATAAACCCACAGCTTTTACTCCATTAGCCTCACACACACACACACACACACACACACACACACACACACACACACACAGAAGTGCATGTCTGCACACAGCTGGCAGGGATTACAGAAGAGGAAGCAGAGCCAACACACTGGTGTTTCTCTGAAGTTCAGAGTCACAACAATGGAGCCCGGACTTGACCTTTGACCCGCGTGGCATCTGTTGATAAGATCAGTCAATTTCATACAACAGAGTGTATGTACAGGCCATTAAGCGTGGTCCGGGAACGCCGAGGCTTTGCCTAGAATAGAAAGCGCCGTCTTTACGCGCACTCCCGTCGAAAGGATTAAACTTAAGATGGCGATGACTGCAAAGCATAAGGCTATATGATCATTAATGGCCTCCATTAGAGGGAAAACCCTCCCTCTGCACTTTTCCCACTGAAGTAGCTTATCCGTGTGTTTCGGCTTCTACCTGGGGCCAAAGACGAGTGGGATCCTGCATGTTGAATGAAGTCTTTCCCGGTCCCTTGTCTGGGGGTCCTCGCGTCAAATCAAGGCTTCGCCATCCGGATCATTTGCTGAGTCGTGTTCCGCTAATTGTCTGTTTCTTCGGGTTAAAGCAGGGCTGTAAAAAAAAAAGAAAAAAAAAAAGTAAATCATGCACACATGTAAAGACGTTCCTTTAGTTCCAGCTTGTACAGTCTGTGTGCTTGACGGTGTTGCGTGCGACCCCCAGTGGACAAAATTGAAACGGCAGTCCATTTGTATTGAAAGATTTCAGCTAACGTCCGGTCTTTGGCCCGCGAGCCGTATGCTCGATACCCCTGGGTTTAAAGGTGGCAGGTAGTATTTGCCTCCCTGATGGGGACGTAACGAAGAACATCGTCTGCGTATACACTGCACTTTAGCATGTGTGCGTTCGTCCTCAGCCCCGCCGAGACCTTTGAAGGGTGCGTGAATGTGCGGGTGTGTCGCCGCGCCATTGCCGCGGGATGTTAATTTTATCTCCCATCGGGCCGCTGGCCGTGTCGCGGACTACGTGGAGTCATTTACGAAAGGTTACAGCCGCAGTCATGGATAGCAGCAGATGATAAGTCACGCCGATGAGCCTCATCTCCGGCTATTTCACTGGATAGTCGCTGTGTTTCTCAATATCTAGCCTCGCCGATGCCCTTCTCTTTGTCTCTGTTATTTCTCAATTCCCTCCCTCTGACTTTTATGGGCCTGAAATCCCGCTAATTCCCAAATCCGTTTTTTCGGATAGAAGAAGAGCGAACCAGTGTGTCGCTGTCAGAAGCTTATTTTACTGCCTCGCCAATTCCACCGGACCCACGCCGCCATATCATATCCACTGCGATGCAGATATGGAAATGAGACGGCGGCTCTCCACAGGGCCTCTCCAAACAATTATCTGTATACTTCATAGACAGGGATGCGGCCGGGCCTGTGGCCAGTGCCCCCCCCTGGCCCTCTCATCTCTCTAAATGTTGCTGAGTTGACGCGTTCTCGCAGTGCCGGCCCCGTTCCAAACAAAGCTGAATGGAAACAGTTTTGCTATCACCATAGCATGTCCTTGTGTTTGCTGCCAAACGTCAGAAACAACAGGTATTGTGTGACGGGGGAGTCGGGGGGGGGGGGGGGGGGGGGGTTCACCCAGGGGAGGGGGGGGGGGGGGGGGGGGGGGGGTTGGTTCAGCAGAGCGGATCAGTGGAGAGCGGGACAGAGGACTGAGGGTCACAAAAGAGCAGCATATGCAGGTTTGGTAATGCAGGTGGATTTACTGTAGGTGAGGAGAGTTTGTTCAGCAGGAGCCCAGAGAGACTTCAAATGACCCCAGTGGTAATGCATGCGATGAACATGGCTGCTTTATACAAAGAAAAATGCGTTTTAACATCTCTAACCGAGTGGCAACCTCAGGGGCAACACACTTGCAGTTCACAGGGTGGCCACTTGAGGCAGGCTCCAAAAGTGAGTCAGTCCCCACAGACTTCCATGTTAAAATGATCATCATCTTGAGGTGAATCAAACATGTTTGAAATACAAACTATGGTTTCGTTGTGGCGGTGCATTTTTTAAAAAAACGTGCTCATTTTGATTCTATCGAGGTTTGAAATTGTGCAGAATTAGGGGGCGTGGCCTCTTGAGTGACACCTGGGCTGTTCTCTGGACGCCGTGACATTACCGTGGGCCCACCCCAGCTCTACCTGTGCTCCGCCTCTTTGCCCTGTTTTGGGGTGAACCAGGAAGTAGGAGGAGCCAGGCCATTGGCGAGATGGCCGAGGAGTGAAGCGCCCACTGTGAGCCTCGTTAGCAGCACGGACACTGCGTCCATCTTCATATTCAGTCTCTCGTGAGGTGTCAGGTGTTTCTGAAGACGTAAAATGTGCAGTATAGACAATTTATTTTTGCTAGTCTCAATTCTTCTCCCAATGTATCTGTTAATGCGTTTCCCCCCCTATTTCTGCGCAAGCCATACGTGACTGATTCGGGATTTTCAGAGTCTCTCGTGTCACGTGTCTGATCCCGTGTGCTCGACCCGCTCGGCTCCCCCTGAACGTCCCTGAGATCTTCTCCGACGCCGCGAGCGCATCCGACCCAGACGACCGCCCGCTTGCCTCACGTGCGAGAGGCAGAAAAGGTCAGATCAATGATGAAGACCTGCTTTTGTCTCGATGCCACTTCAGCGCCTCATAGCTCCTCGACGTATGTGATGTTTTCTTCGACGCGTTCAGTGCTGCTTTGTTCCCCTCGTCCTTTAAAAAAAAAAAATAAAAAAAATTCCAAATCTGAAAAGCTATATTTAAAGACTTCACGTGAGCCCTTGCCAGCTCTATTACTGCGGGCACTTTGAAGTGGGAGCCAGCGCTTTGAGGAGCCAAAACACTTTCAAATACCTGTTTCATTGGGGGCATTGTCTCAGTATGAGGGAGGACAGCCAATCCTGGGCTCCCCCCTGGGTGTATCTCTGAGAGATGGAGCGAGAGGGGTGGGACGAGGGGGGGGAGGGGGTGGTCTCTGATGCATCGCATGGATCACATGGAGGAGTGCCCATGTGAACATGTAGTCAGCAGTAATTCCTTAATGAGCAGTTTGTGCGTCTGCTATACTTGCGCGCCCTTGTTTGTCTGTTTGCCTGCCGGTCTCAGCCTGCGCGTACACGCAGGGGCCGTGACTGATGCGCGGCCAATCCCTCGACTTGGAGGGGAAGACGTATGCGGGTGAAAAGTAAACGGTGTAATGAGCACTGTGAGCCTGCGTATGCGAAGGATTCTGACTGTGTGCTTGCGAATCAGTCTCTTGCCTGAGGGGGTCTCGGCTGCGGTTTCCAAGCTTTTGAAGGGAGGGAGTGATTAGGCAGGAGAGGAGAGGGGAGGCAAACTGAGCCGTGTGTGTCGGTAGCATGACTGGCCAGTGTGGGATGAATGCGCTGCGGTGGCTGGAGTCCCCCCCCCCCCCCCCCCCCCCCGCCCCACCCCCCCCCCCCCGAGATCAAGCGCAGGCCACTGTTTTTTTGCAGCTGCTCTGGGCTCGGGATCCGAACCTTTCAACTCAAAGGAGTCTTCAAGCCATTCCACCCACTTTGTTTGGCTCTGGCATGATTTGATTGTGTGGGGAAAGGCTGGATTGGAACTGCCTGAGCCTGCCAGCGCTTTAGGCTGCAGCGCAAGTGCCACACCTGCCTGAGTCAGCTGAGTCAGGGCACGCACAGCTGGAGACAGGTGTGTGTACACATGCAGCCTCTCGGCGGCCGTCTCCCCCCCTTTTGTTGACGTCACGCGCTTTAAAAAGCTGTGGAGAGCGAGTGTTGGCGTTCGTTTCCCCCCGGAATTTTCCACCGGGGCTGAATGTGAGAACGGAAATCTCTGATTCAGTTCTTCTGCTCATTGTTCAACACCAGCAGTGGGTGTGGTGATGATGTTTTTATGACACAGCAATTGTGAAACTCTTAAAAGTCAACCGAGAAGTGTGCAATTATATGCAGTTGTGATTTTGACTCTCAAATCTGGGTATTTTCCTCTTCCGTCCTGCGTGGGGAGCTCCAAGCGAGAACGCAAATGCTGACGTCCGTAAGTTCTCTGGATGTTTGCTGGAACTTGTCGCTCCGACCGCATGGTGAAATGCACAGACGATACTTATTATGGTCCCGACAAGCAAGTAGGTGTTTTTACGATGTTTCTATGATGAAACCGACTCCAAAATGGACGAGTGAGGAGCCATGCATGACAACTGCAAACTTACTTTTGATACACATGTGAACATGGTAGTGCAGTCAAATGACTCTTGTGCGTAAACAAAAAAGATCCAAAATGGCCGAAGAACTCTTGGCCCAGAAGTTGATGCGCGCTAACATACAGCGCGTAGGGCCGTGTCATCTGCGTGTCGAGATCACCATAACCACGAGAGACAGCATGCGTGTCATCCCTATCTTCACCACTTGACACGGCACCATTAGCTAACTTAATCGTTTGGTCTGTCAAGGCGTAAAAGGTCGACCTATAAAAGGTCAGACTCTCGCCCCCTACTGTTAGGTATGTGGACCTGCATCGATTAATAATACGTGGATTCCTCTCCTTTACGTTGAACCTGTTCCTCATCCGTGCATTTTAATTTGTAACAACAACGAGACCCAGGAGCTTTGGCCGAGACGATGCTTCAAACAAAAACAAGGAACTTATACGTCATCTCATGTTTGCATGATGCACCTGTGACGGCGCCTTGGCCTGATTATTCCAGGTATTTCCATGTTGCCCGGAACACCTGCTGGATCTCCCGCTGTGCTCCCCATACATGAAAAGACAACCCCCCCGACCCAGTTCTCCAGATATCACCTGAAAACGACTTATTCCCTCTCTCTCTCTCTGTCGCTTGCTGTCGTTGCTCCGCGAGGTTTCTGGAAGCTCCCATCTCGCCCCCTGTGCTCGTGTCCCAACAGCTGAGCCCTCTGGCCAGAGGCTGCAGCAGAGGAACGCAGGGCTAATTGTGCAGGTCACCGGGGGGGTCTTCCTCCTCAGACTCACTGAGTCTTCCCGCTCGCTCGCTCGCCCCCTCTCTCTCTCTCTCTCTCTCTCTCTCTCTCTCTGCCTCCGCCTCCCTCGCTTTGATGTCGTTTACTCTGCCTTTCACTCGATTACTGCACAATAACGCATGACATCACCGGACAAATAAATACCGCGACTTTGAAACTACAAACCCGGCAATGCACGGCTGCAGCACTGGACGTTTCCTCGCGATAGTCCCGTCGGGAATCCTCATAACAACTTTTCTTTAAAAAAATTTTAAAAAATCATTTCGAGCACGTTTGTGTTTCCTCTCTTTCTTTTATTTTCCCCCGGCTGCTGAGTGTGATGTAGGAAATGTAGGAGATGTTTGTCTTTTCAGGCGGGTTCCGTTGTCTTTTGTGTGTCTTGTCTGAAACAGCATGTCAGCCAGGCGGGGCGGCTCTGGGAGGATGTGTGTGTGAGAAAGAGAGTGTGTGTGTGTGTGTGTGTGTGTGCGGCCGCTGAATAAAATGTAAAAAGCACTACGCCTGCCTGCACACACACACAGCAGCCTTTGGCCTAATGGGAGCTGACACTCTGACAGGCTCTCTGAGCTCTTTATCTGGGCCTCTCGCCTCAGAATTTTTGTGTATGTGTGCATGTTTGTGCCTGTGCGTTTCTGCTTGCGTGTGTGTGTGTGTGCGTGTGCGTGTGCATGTGTGACCCCGGCGGTGGTAGTCGCCAGGCCCCTAGAGAGTTCTTTAACCTCCTAACAGAGTCAGACTCATTTACATTGAAATGGAAGAGTGGCAGGGCCCCTTTATGGACTGTTTGTTTTCGCTCTATAGAAAAGCTTCGACTCCACCTCTCTCTCTCTCTCTCTCTCTCTCTCACACACACCATGTGCACGCGCACACACAAACACACACACACACTCCCGCGCGATACATGGGAATGTACGCCGCCGCAGCTCACACAGTCGCTCCTCCAAGCTGTTGTGCGCCCTCTTTAATGATCCGCATTGTGTGTGTGTGGAAGCAGAAGTTACACAGGGTCACACGGACCGGGGTGGGTGCGCGCGGGGTTGTTAGCCCAGCGTTCTGGAGCTCCCCCACCTTCCTAATGACGGCAGGCTGAGGCCGGAGGTCCCCCGGGTTCAACCATCATCAAGCGGCGGCTCCCATGCACCACCACCACCACCACCACCACTCCGCCGGATAAACGCTGCTCCCAGATCCCAGATCAGAGACTCCGCCTCTAAAAAAAGAGTCCTCGAGAGGGGAAAGCACCGAATCTGACCTCAGACCAGCGTCTGCGCTCACTCGGGGTTCCCGGTGCTGGTGCCGGTGGCTGCCAGGGAGAGTGCAGGGCTAAATATAGCGAGCAGGAAGTGAGTGGGTAGAAAGTTTCTGATGATGCATACAATTATATTTCTGTCGACCGAGGAGGGGGCGGGGCTCGCTCCCCCCTCTTATACCTCAAGCGCATTGCTCTCAGTGTTTGGCCGAACACCATGTTGTCTCCCTGCTTATCTCCTCGGTAAAGTAAAGGAGAGCAGGGTGCGCCGTTTGATGTCAAGTGGTCGGTAAACAGTAAACACAGTGGATGGGTTCCACCTGTCCTCCTCTCTCCTCCCTGCATTCCCTCGAAGCGCCTGCTCGTTGCGAGTTGAGTTTCTCAGTAATGTCACGCGCGTGACCTTATTATGCAAATCCCCCCGAGACACTGTTTGTTGTGATTTGACGTTGTACGTGTAATGAGCATTCGATGTCACCACTTTTCCATTGGGATGTTTTTTTGAATCGGGATTGAGATCAGAAGTCACATCGTCCTGCAGCGAGCGCAGATTCCTATTATTGTTCCTGAAATTGTTATTGAACGCGCTCATCTGTGCTGAGTCGTCGTATGTTGGGCTAATTCCTGCTCTATGTTGGCCACGATGCATTCATCTGTCAGCTGCTAGCATGTTAGCATCGCCCTAAATGTTTGTATCGAAACCAAGCGGCAACCTCAGGGGCTGATGGGTGAGGCCAGTGTGGAAGTGGAAAAACGTGCACTTCACAGGGCGGCCACTTGAGGCTGGAAGTGAGTCAATCGCCAACACTCCCATGTTAAAATGACCATCTGGGTGAATTTGATTCTCACTCGCTTATTTTCATTCTATCATGTATCTTGAGTGACACCATGGGCCCTCCCCAGCTCGACCTGAGCTCCGCCTCTTTGCCCGTTTTTGGATGAACCAGGAAGTAGGAGGAGGAGTTAGGCAAGATGGTGACGAGTGACCCTCCCACGATGAGCCTCATAAGCACTTTGCAGAAAGTCTAAATGCTCAAAACCTTTTCTCCCGCAGCATTAGTGAGACGAGGGAGCTTCTATTGACGCAAGGCGGAGAGGAGAGTATGTGGCAGGTTACCATGGTAACAGCGGCCTACGCCGAGCACCATGTTATGAAGTTGTTTTCCTATGTTTCGATCGTTGTTCCCAATGTGTTGGTGACATCAGACTTGCTTCGCTGTTTTTTCCGAGGCGCTTCGCCCAGGTGCAAAAATTGAGCTGCGAGAGGATTGATCCTTTAGCTCCGCCCCTCTCTGCGGCTGCAGCCCTGACCTCCTGAAAAATGCACAGAGGAATCTATTCATAGCCCGTGTCTGTATGTTGTGTGCATGTTAGCAGGGACGCCTGCTGTCTTCAGAATGCCGTGTTCAAATGTAACATGAATTTAAAAGCAAAGCTTCGTGTGACAGTGAGTATTTTTCTTCAGCACCGAAAACATTCTGTCATGCACCAGTTTGTTTTTGCGCTTTGTGAGGAGCCAGCATAACAGGTGGTCAATAAATAGCCGGGTTGCCACTGAGCCATCGGATCTGCTGGTTTGCAGGAAGCATATGGTCGACTGCGGGGATTGAATTTGCACCAGACAAAAAAAAACAACAACCCCAAATTGTTTTCTCTGAATCTTCGCTGTAATTGATATATTCCATGATATTTCCTCTTTCAAGTACGGATTAAAGTCGGTGTAAGACAGCCGCAGGGGTGGAGGACGGCAGGATGGAGTGGTGGTGGTGGTGATGATGAGGAGGAGGAGAGGGGAGAGCTGGCTGTACTCGCCAGAAGATGGAGAGAGGAGAACAAAGGGAATATCTCACTTTTCTATCCGCGCACCGTCTTCTCTCTCTGCCTCAAGCTAACGCCCAACACGGTTATAAATGTGAGAACGCGGCAGAGATGAGGACTGAAATGAAGACGGTGAAACCTAAAACCTGGACCTGCTCTAATTCCCCCGTCTTGAATGGAAGCGCCTGTGCGTGTGCCAGTTCCACGGCAGTAGGCAGCTGAGCCTGTATATGAAGGGCGGGCGGGGGGTGGGGGGTGGGGGGGTGTGGGGGGGCCGTGCCCCATGGAGGAATGTCCCCGCGTGGTTCACTCAACTTTGAAACTATGTTTTTTAGGATGCAACAATTAATTTTAGGTACAGTTATACATGTTTCAGCAGCACGCCACTTCCTTTTTCCTGTCTGGGATGAGTCATGGTGAGTGTGTGCGTGTGTGTATGTGTGTGTGTGTGTGTGTGTGGTGAGTTCAGTCACCGCAGTAAGAGCAAGCCACTCTCTGCCTTGCTGTGATGAGATCCAGATGGAAAATTTTCAGTGGATTTGCCCACTCTGCAAACCATTATGGTTCCGAAAGCGGTTCCCCAAAAAGTGTTTTATTTTTTTTTTTTTTTGACCCGGTCCCTTGCGCTTTAAAAACTTTTAGTTTTATAAAACAACGGACACTTACTTATTTATTTACTTCTTTCAGACTCACACTCTTGAATGCACTTAGCGGTCTCCTGCTACTGCGGCAAATAAGTTAATACATCAAAGGGCTGTTTTTCATTTTGCAGCATCAAGACTTATGTTATTTTCCCATCATGCCTGGATTATCAAGGGCGCGTCTCAAAAGTACCTGCACTCGGTCACGGAGGAAGAGAGGAGGAGCTCCCGCTCCCCAGACGTCGCGATTTCACTGTCGCATACACTGCATCAAAAGGAATCGCTCTGTATCCATAATATTTGGTTTGGTTATAAGGAAACCATGGCAGGGTTGAAACACACACACACACACACACACACACACACACACACACACACACACACACACACGTCCAAACAGAGTGTTCTGAGCTGTGACAAACAGACCAATCACGGTCCAAAGCAAGAGGGCTTTCAACTTTGGCCAAGTGGTCGACCACTCATCCCATCCGTCAGCTCCCCTCTGGGTATGAGACACAGTTTCACCCACACACACACACACACACACACACACACACACACACACACACACACACACACACACACACACACACACAAGCTTTGTTGTTGTATCAGAATTGTCAGTGAAAAAGTTACACTACTACAAAAGTGGTCAACCAGATTACAACCAGGGAGTCCACACTCGGCTTGACCTTGAGGAATATTATGGTTTCCATGGCAACATGGTGTGACATGTCATGACATGTGACATGTGGACGTGTAGATAATATGTGTTGTGCTTAAGACAGGTGTTAAATGTTATTGATTATGGCCTTCAAGGTTCATTGGAGTACATTTTGGAAAATGGTTGTTTATAGCGACACCTCTGGCAGTGCAGTGATATGCAGCCAGTGTTACACATAGCCGTGCTCGCACTGGTCAGTATCAGCTCTAACTCCGGTTGCCGGGCATTTGATTTTGACTTTGACGGCAAGTTGCTGAGCTCAGGACTCTGCTGGTTGTTGCTACCACAGAGCGCACACAAGTGCACGTGGCTTCATTTTGTAGCTGACCACAAGGCAACTTGGTATTTTTTTTATCTTTAGAAACAGACTGTTCTCTCATTGGCATTACAAAGTTACATCTGGAGGAAAAAAGTTGCCTACTGCCCTTTAGAACATCTTCAATTTCAAATTGTGGAAACCCGCAGTGAGAGCGGGATGAATCAAAGCCCTGCTGTGTGTGTGTGAGATGGATATAAAGATAGTGTCTTTCTTCATTTTGTGCACAGCCTTCAGATTGATCTGTAATGATATGTGTGTGTTTTTAGTCTTGTGTGACGTGGGGTCTGTGAACGCGGCTTCGTGTTTGCATAAAAGAAAGCTCATGTGGAGAAAATGACAGCAGATGATGAATCCGTCCCCCCGGTGCAGCAAGGTCAAGCGCTTTCCCTCGGAGGGCTCGCGTCTCCCTTTGCTGTCGTTCGCTCCTCTTCAAGTCAAAACTCTGCCTTTACCCAGCGACTCGGGGATGAAGGAAAAAAAAGGTTGCATAAAATCAAACAAACACAAAAAGAGTCTTCAGTGCAGGTAAAACAAACACTTACCCCGAGCAAAGGAAACGGAACACAAATCTTCCATTTCCCTCTTTCACTGCTACATTTCCCCCTCTACCGTTTCACAGCGTGCAAACTTGGCTCGTACCACTTTAACAGCGTTGACCTTAAATCTCAGCAGAGTCGAGATGTTGCGTAAATTTGTCTATTTTTCGTGTCATACTTTACTCGCCATGAATAATTCACCGGCAGACCTATATATAGGGTTAAGACCGCCGCGTTTTCTTTTATGTAAGGCCCCCTTTATGTAATCGCGAGTTTTAGTGGCACCCTCTGCTGTTGACCTGGCTCCTGGTGAGCACATCCAGGGTCGGAGGGGTGGCGCATTCAGACGGCAGCGTGAGGTTTACACGAGGAGAACGAGCAGCGCAGCTCTGTCAATTTTGGTTTCTTTTATAAATGTCGCAGAAAGCCTTTCGTTGTGTGCCGATCTACGCACAGCTGCAACATCACACCTCTGCCTGTCCCCCCTGATGAGGGTGAGTCACCAGGCAGCGGGCGATGAACAGCCTGAATGGAGGCTGCGGGAGACGTATTAGTAAACACATTTGTCTTCCCGATGCGCCCTGTGTTGAAGAGGGACTTAAGTCCGCATGCGCCTGCATCCTGCGGCTTCTTATCGGCGGGGGGGGGGGAGCTAAATGGAAGTGGCGGTGACAGCCGCAATTAAGCGGGACGGCGCGGGACGCGAGAGGGTCACACACGTAGTAATTAGCCCGTCTCCACGGTGAGGCCGGTGACACTAAAATACAGGCTGCCGATCGACGGGAGCGCCGCCGACACAAGTGCACTCATCGTTATAACGAGTTGTTAGAGAGACGTCCGGGCCGGGATGACGTCGGGGAGGGTGTGGCGCCAGGTGGAGGCGCCAGGTGGCGATTCGTGGAAGTGTGAAACACGAGGGATTGGCATCATGTTGTGTTTTGAGGGGGGTGGTTCGCAAGGTGCGCTTCCAGCCCCTCCCATCAGCTCGCATGTGAAATCGGGCACCGCCTGACCGGTGCCTAAAGCCAGGTGGAGGAGACGGCGCCCGGAGGACAGCTCTGTTGACACGGGCCCCGAGCGGCAATCTGCCGGGCTGACGGATGAGGCCGACAGCGAAGTAGCAAAGCTTGCAGTTCACAGGGTGGCCACTTGGGGCTGGCTCCAAAAGCGAGTCAATCCCCATAGAAGTGGCCAACCTTTTTTTTTGGATAAACCAGAAAGTGGGAGGAGTTGGGCATCAGCAAGACGGCGGCATTACCAGCCCCATAAGCGCTCTGCAGAAATTCTGTGGGTGAGGCCACGGATCCATTGTGATCTTTGGATACAGTCCAGGTGTGTGACTCAGCAAATCCTGAGTCATGGTGACTCGTAGCACTCTGCTGCATGACCGTGCAACCTCCCTTTCTTCACGTCCCCATGCCACTGCATCTGTTTTTGCTTTATATCGCAAATACACTTCCCAAACACTAGAGGGCATCATCAGGATTTCTCCACCACCATGTGTAATGTCGTGTAGGCTGCTGTAGCAACGCTGCACCAGAGGAAGGACGTCTGACCACGAGTGAATGAAGTCTTTTTTTTGCGTTTCCAAAAAAAATGAATCGTTCTAATGACCGTCGACACATTTCTCGCTTTTTTTTGCAAATTTTCTCGATGGGGCTAATTCAACTGAAAGTGTTTTCGAAAGCAGTTACTGACCTGCAACCGCGCTCATTAAGAAAACACCTTTATCTGTGTGACACTGCACAGGCCTCCGATACACAACAACACAATGACAGACAGCGGCGCAGCAACGACAGCGCCCGAAATACACAACCAAGTGGATGCACACGCCACAAATAGCACAACAACAACAACAACAGGAGTTCTTCCAAGTGACGAACGCTGCTGAGTCACTCTTGTCGTTCCACGCTTTCCTAGTCAGGTTCTCCTCAGTGAAATTAAAGGTGCAGCGTGTACGATTTGGTGACATCTATTGAGGAAGTTGTATGTTGTGTCTCTCGCCTCACCCTCTCCTTTTGAGCATGCAGGAGAATTTTTGGTCGCCCTCAGCTGCCAATGACGGTCAGAAGATGTTCAGTATGTCCACTACTGTAAAAACATGGCGGCCCCCAAACGTACATTAAAGGGCTGATTTTGGGGTCATGCGAGAAGATCGTTGTACATTTAGGTGATTATACATTCGTAGTAATATCCGTGCATGATTTTCGTCTAGATATAGAAGTTACAAAAATTGGCCAAAATCGTACACACTGCACCTTTAAAGTCTTTCAAACAGTACGTGGGATTGGAACCTGATCTCACCCTTCGGCACGGGCACTATTTTTGTGTGACCTGGTTGTGCTATTTGCAGGCTGTTTACCTTTATGATATGTGTGTTTTGTCTGGTCCCAATTTAAGCCCTGGTTGTTTACCGGGCAATAAATCCCGAATTACCCAAACTTAATTAAAACCGGGGGTTTGAACTCTTGACTGGAGAACCGTCCGGGGGAACCTCGATACCGTACACCTGGCTGCGCCACCGTGTTTGCTTGTTCTACGACGGTGGGTGAAAATATTGAAAGTTGTCTCAGGAGTGAGTTATTATTGCAGCGTGGGTCCGGGCAGGTCCTCAGAGCCAAAACAACAGTGTTGGCTGGAGCGTCCTTTGAAAACAAATCTCCAGTCTCTCTCCCTCTCTCTCTCTCCCTCTCCCTCCCTCCCTCCCTCCCTCCCTCCCTCCCTCTCTGGCACAGGACGTTTATTTATCCCACAGACTCTGGCTCTGTGGCTCCGGGCGGCCTGACACAGCTCCTGCTCCATATTTCATATATTCGCCCAGGATAAACAACACTGGCTGTGACAGAGCAACTCATGCTGAAGTGTGTCAGGACGTGTGTGTGTGTGTGTGTGTGTGTGTGTGTGTGTGTGTGTGTGTGTACGTGTGTGTGACAGGGCAGCTCTGCCTAAAGCAAGCTGCTTCTTTGTTCAATGATTGAATCGTCAATTCTTCTCCATATTTCTGGCTCTTACTCACCCAGTGTGCCCCCCCCCCCCCCCCCCCCCCCCCCCCCCCCCCCCCCCCCCCCCCCCCCCCCCA
>JAFBJT010108218.1:0-20394 GCA_016785325.1 Chascanopsetta lugubris
GTAAAACTGTATGGGATGGGGGGAGGAGAGGGACTAAGTCTGAGGAAAGGACCCGAAGCTGCCGATGGTTCAAAAAGGTTAATGAACGAGTTTTCTCTCAACATCAGACGATCGTTTGGCGGCAATTCAATTAAGCCCCTCCCACCCCTAGATTCCACCCAGAGACTGAAATACTGTAGTTGAATAGACGACTCCGCGCTTTAATGAGTACGAGTACATGGATGTTTAAAAGGCCATTATACAGATACATATTCAGCTCTCGGAGGTTTTCCGATCATCTGTCGCCTTGACACACACTCGTTGATTTCCATCCCGTCCCGGTCCAAGATTAACGTGACAATTTAATTAAAGGGCTCTTGGCTAAGAGCTTGTTATTAAATCATCTGCGCCAACCAATCGTTACAGGCCTTCCTCTCGCTGAAAGCGCTCGCCCATAAAGTGCTGAGTCGTACAGTAGAGCTAACACCTGCTCAATCCATTAGGCTAAAAACCCGGACCTTTCCATCGTCGTCCACGCGGCCGAGGATACGTAAAACCAGGGAGTGTTAAAGCAGCGACAGGAAGGAGATCAAGGGAAAAGCATGAATCAAAACATATGACGGATACATGAGCGAGTGTGCAGACGTTGGTATTGATGCAGATGTTCAGTAAGTCGGACGAACGCAGCCCAGTTTCACGGCCTTTATCTTTCAAACGACGGGTAATGACTTCATCTCTCTCTGAGAAGAAACTCTTTGTGTATTAACCTACTTCTGACCGTCACTAATCCCAGTCACTGTCCACACTCTGATTAGATCCACGTTATCCAGCCTCTTAACACTTTAATTGGTTCTTATGACCTTCCACAAAGAAGGTGATGTTTTGGTTTGCTGGCTAATCACAAGTCTGATGTGACGAGAGAAGGAAGGACTGCTGCATTTTAACATGAGACTGGCATGTAGAGACCGGCCCGTGGGAGCCATGTCGGACGCCACGTCTGCAGCACATGAGAGTGTGCGTGCTGAGTCGTCATAATTCTACTGCTGCAATTACAGCAGCTACTAATCAGCTAAAAAGTCCTCGCCGCCTGTAAATGAGGCTGAGCAGTAAAACAACAACAGTCATTATTGCACTATAATCAGGCAATATATCAATCGTCCGATACACATCAATACAACATTTGCACGCGTAAGCACTCTGAGTGTTTTCACATCACTTAACCAGCCGGGTCCATCTCATTAAAGCTGCTAAGTGATGAGCTGAGACACGAAATGTCCTCTGAGGGGACAGAGGGACACAAAGCACAGACAGCAGGGACGGCAGCCCGTATGTAGGTGGTCTCTGTGAGGCAGAGCAGACACGTGGAGCTGAACAATGGTTTGACCGTGAGGTCAACAAACAGCTCAGGGACAAACACAGAGGTTTCGGAGAGACGCCGAACAACAGACTGTTTGGTTACAGTGTGATGATGAGACCCCCAAACCACCCAGATGATGCAGCGGCGTGTGGGTTCAAACCCCTCAAGACAACACCTCAAAACTCGAATCGATCCAACAGTAACCAATGCGAAAACAATAGGGCTAGAGCGGACATAAACCTTAAAGGTGCAGTGCGTAAGATTCCAGTGAGCCCTTTACATTGACATGAGGAGGTGAGTTGTTTGTCCTATATGTGCTTTAGGGAAAGGGGTGATCAGCGGTGACATGCAACCTCTGCACTAGGTGTCAATAACAACGACAAATTGTTCCTTTAATATACCAGACACGGTCATTTCACTAATTACTCAAAGATCGAGATCAAAGGATTGGACATATTTAGCAGTTATTTTCTTTTCTTTTTTTTTTTATTTATTCTATTTTTTTTCTATCTTATTGTATTTTATTCTCTATTTTTTTCAACATACATTTTTCTAATTGTATTTTCATTATAGTAGTATTCTACGAGGCAGCAGTATTTCAGCAGTATCCTTTACAATCAAGAGTCTGTCCCGTAGCTCGAGTGTCACCCAGAAGCCTCCTGTAATGTCATTAACCAGCCTCATCATCATCATCATCATCATCATCATCATCATCTCATCACCCACCAGCTCCACTAGTCACAACTTAACCCGACGTCCAGTCACTGAGCCGACCGCCCGCTTTACAGAGAGATCATTCTCCCTCGGCTGTTTGCAGCGACCCGGCAGAGCTTCTGTCCGGCTTACAACATCAGAATCAACACAATAGGCCGATTGTTTCAACAAGATGAGCAGCGAGTGATTAACAGGGCGCTTAGAACCGAAGGCAAAGATCTGACACTGCAACAAACCCAACACAGATGATCCTTACTTGACCTATGACCCGGGAAATACCCGCCCACCCCCACCCAAAAGAGTTACTCTCAAACTGCAGAGAGAACGGAACTCAATCTGGTTATGAGCTCAATCCACTGTGATCTGCGAGGTTATGAACTGAAGATGTGGTGTCGCGGTGTGAAGTGTAGGTTCATTTCACGGCGATAGCATTCCTGCAGCAGCGTGCCGGGTCACGCTCTCTTCCTGGTTACCACAGTGGTGCAGCACAGAGGAGAATCATATTCTCTCTGCTGTTGTTTCTATTTGCTCAGCATTTCACAACAGATACGGGGGATTCACGTTATACAGTCTAAATGAGAGAATAGGGGCAACTGTTGGGCTTGTTTTGTTTTACAACCTGCATGTGCACGGTGTGCTGTGTGGGTGCTGTGCTTAAAGTTAGAAATAAAGAACTATTTCTACATGCTGTTATGAACATTGTTGACCAGACTTAGAACACATAGTGGTTTCAAAACGATCTGATGAAAATTACGACTCACGTAATACATTAAGATGGCAACACATTGATGACACTACACTTTGCATAATTTGCACTGCATTGTTGAGAAACTCAGACCAGCTACCATTATGACAGTTCTTGGGTAAAAAAAATTTTTTAAATGAAAAGCGTCTGAACCCAACTTTCTGCGTTCAACCGGATTTCGTAATTTGTCATGTCTCTCTGGTGAAACTGCGACAAACCGAATCCATAATCAGGCCGAGACACAGATCAAGATCGTCATCACCCGACAGGGAAACACAGCACGAGTTGATTTAAGTAAATGTTAGTTGTTGAGTTAATCAGAGAGAGTAGAACCACACCAGTCACTCTGAGCACTTCACATTCTTGGTTCCGCTGCCCATCCACCAGTCTACAACATCTGGATCAGAGCCGTGACTCCACATCACATGAGGGCACAACACACTCACACTCACACACACACACACACACACACACACACACACACAGCATCCGCAAATACATCTGTGCCTCTGCAGCCATGTTTATGTGGCATCTGTGTTTTCGACTGTTACGTAAGAAACCAACAGTTTGGACGGAGCAGCTCAGACACAAACAGGAACATGGTTCGTCGTGATGGTTTCCTTATCAGCAGATTCTCTTTTATGAGATAAACAGCTGGATGAGGAAGTTGAACAGAGAAGTGACGATTCGTGACGTCTTACCAGATAGAAGGATTTAATCTGCCTGATGAGGATGGTCAGGTTCTGGATGCGCAGTGTGGGGTCATTGTTCACCTTCTTGTTGGTCCTCTGCACCGTGGCCTTAGGATTTCTGCGGAGAGATAAAAGAAGATAAACTTATCAGTGACATGATGACAAGTGCTCATTTTTGCACTCTGTATAGCTCTGACATATGTCTATTTTGTTCTACTTCCACTTACTTTTATATGCATTTATTTAGACTCACTATATACTTATCTTTTGCACATTTGGATTATATTTTCTATTTAATAATTAGCTGCTAAGGAAAAAAAGGAGATTGCTGCCAGACAAAATGTTGTTTTATCTGCTGTGTCAAGTGTCAGCAGATGGTGTGGACCAGAGCCATGTTGTTTTCAGACATGCATCGAACCCTCGAAATCGTCCATGTGAGAATCCAAATGCCCAAATCAGTTGTTCTGGACAACCTCGAAAATAGTTCCCTGCAGCATCTGGGTCAAATATTAGGACATTTAAAGGCTGAGGCTGGAAAATATCTGCAAAAGGCTCAAGTGTTCCTCTGCTGGGAGTGATGACTGTGAGTGAGTGTTTGACTAAAAACATTAGCAGCCCAGTGACAATGGCCGGTTGTTTGAGTGTCATGAAGATGTCAAAGAAACCCCATTGAGAGCCGGAGACACACGACAATAGCTGCTCTGAGCGTCTGCCGGTTCACATTTGTTGCCTTTTTATCTTCAAATTAAATTACGCTTAATCTAATTCTATATAGTTTAAGAAGAAGTTATTTGATTTTCAAACACATCAAGGCATCAAGCCCCGAAACAAGATCAACAGCTCTCCCGTGATCAAAACACTACAGTAGAGTACAGAGGCTGCGTGTTGATGATGCCTGTTGCCCGGGGCGACTGGAAAAAAAGGAGCCGATGTTATCACGGGTGTCAACATGTTTCACTGAGCCTCGCATTCCTCGGTGCCACCTCCCCAACTGCTGGTATCTACAAAAAACTGCATTTGCATATAGATTGAAATCACCAGAGGAGCGAAATGCATTTAAACTATTATTCGTGCGACTTGAGTGGAAGAACATTCGAAGCGCTAGATTCTGCGCGTTGACAAGGGAACAGGTTAAAGAGGCCGACGCTACCACACGAGACCTGTGGCCTCAATGTGATGTTTACTGATGCCCAGAGGGAAAACGTACTTATTCCTTACTGCACTGCCCATTTTGCAGAGCATGAAGAGGTGACAAAGGGAATGTGCAGCTGACACACTCTCATGAAGTAGGAGGCACTTGAGAGGAGTGGACACATCGTCTGTGTGAGGCAGTGCCGTCAGGTCTGGTGTCGTTACAGATTTATAGCAGCACAACTGAAGGGAAATGCAAAGTTATGCAAAGAGGAGTTGGCGTATTTCTAACCGGGTTCAAGTGATACACTTCTGCAGTTAAAGGGCTAGTGTGCAAGATTCGGTTGCAATTGTTTTCATTTCAATAGTGTGTGTGAACGTACATCTGTGATGTGTTATTTTCATTGCACTAAATTGAGCCCTTTACATTTACATCAGGAGCAGGTCCGCGCTGTAGAGGCCGCCATGTTGCACCACCATGTTTTTACAGCAACTCCAAATGGGAAAAATCACCAGCATCATCATTTGAATTTCAATGATAGCTGAAGTCTAAAAGAAGTTCTACTAAATCCTAGTGCGGGTGACTATTCCCCCAGATGTAAAAAAATAAATAAGTAAATCAACAAAGCGCCCACTCAGGATAAATGCTTCATAGGAGTCGTGGTCAGCTGTTTCTGTGTGTCAGTATTTGATATGACAGCAGCCCAGCTGTCACAGCTGGACACACAACATATACAGC
Source organism: Chascanopsetta lugubris (assembly GCA_016785325.1). Taxonomy (NCBI): domain Eukaryota; kingdom Metazoa; phylum Chordata; class Actinopteri; order Pleuronectiformes; family Bothidae; genus Chascanopsetta; species Chascanopsetta lugubris. The sequence continues at coordinate 5,358 of JAFBJT010108218.1, forward strand.
GCCTGGTTCTCTGTACTGTGCAGAGTGATGAGGTAAATAAATGAATGATGACCAATGAAGAATTTATAGTATTCTGACTACAGCCTCCAAGCTTGGATGTTAACATCGCAACATCTGAACACATGAATCAGGACTTACAGTCTAACCTGGTACAAAAAACAGCCCATATGGATGTAGACCCGATATAATAATAATCATTAATTATTTGAATAGTATATTACAGTAATATGGTTGAATGGGTTTATATTAGAAGTTGTATTATCATCTATATGTAAGTATTGCTGCTTTAAATAGTAATGTATTATATTTTTTTGTTCCAAATCGGAGCTAGGTAAACATTACTAAGTGTATCTTAAGAAATAAAATGGAATGTGGATTAAATTCTCTGGAATCATGATTAGCATCATTTCCTCTAACACGTAGCAGGCAGCATGTTGAGACAGTGTCATCCTTCATCTACCGTGCATGAAACACACGAGGTGGGAAACAGTCAAATCCCTCCAACGCTCCTTTAAAAAAAAAAAAGACTACTTGTCATTTATTTACGACACATTTGTTTTGTCGGTAAAAACAACATGTTCCTGTGACTCCCTGCAGTCAAACATCCACCCAATTAGAGACAGACTCTCCTTTTTCATTACGCACACTGCAGACTTCAAAGCATGTACATCCTGTGACCTATATACAGGGGTCACCATGCTCCAAGTGGGGGGGGCGGGGGGCGAGCTCTGTTTCTTTTTCCTGTCAGACAGAAGGTTGTATGCATGCATGCGTATGTGTAGTCATGCATGTGTGTGTGTGTGTGTGTGTGTGTGTGTGTGTGTGTGTGTGTGTGTGTGTGCATGTCTGCAACTGTGCTCCTGCAGTCCAGAACACAAGGACTGAAAACGTCAATAAATCACCTTAAAGGCTTAATCCTGCATTTTAAAAATATCATCGCTCTTTGTCTGTGAGCAGAGTTCAGAGGTGAAGAATTTTCTCAAAGGACGTTCAGCTTGGTGGATGTTTCCAGACGCAGGGGGGTTTCTGCTTGAATCGCTTCTTTTTAGTCAATTAGCCACTTGGCTGCTCTGCTGCAACCAAGACAGAGAAAACATGCAGCTATTTCACGTAATATGCTGTGTGAGGAATTTGCCGGAATGCTCCTTTAAGTAGATTAAGACTCACATTTGATGGGAGAGTGTAAATGTTATTCCATGAAATGGAGACACAGGGCAGAATGCAGATCTGAAGTCAATCGGCCGCAGTGTGGACGTGTTAATTAGTCTTTGGCACACACACACATACACACACACACACACACACACAAAATCATGCTAATCAGAAGGACACAGGGTTCTTTTTAATAGGGGGACTAAATGAGGAGTCATGTGACCGCCCTGCCCACCGCTAACAACCCCGCCCCCCTCCCCCCTCCACACACTGAGCCCCTTTCGAAGGTCCATAGTAGGGGGTCTATTTAACCCATTAATTAGACAGCACAGAGGCGGCTGTAATCCTGTCAGGGCGAGGAGGGCGATGGCGTGAAAGAGGTGTGTGTGTGTGTGTGAAAGAGAAAGGAGCAAAAGGAGGCGGATTCCATTCACACATTCCATCACTTCACCCCAGTCGGTGAGCCGAGAACATGGCCGACAAGATACTATACATTTTCCTGGCTCCGATTCCTTGTATTCAAAGCTCGAGCACGTGCTCACGCCCCCCATCCCCGCCCCCCACGGAGGTGCACGCGGATTAATAGAGCGACTTAAAACGCTAACAGGAGTCAAAAATCCCACTTCCTGCTGATAAAGTCAACCTGAGAAAGACAAACAGATTAAGGCGAGACATGGGGCATGAGAGGCGGCGAGGGCAGACGACTCGGCAGAGAGTCGACCAGACGGTCGGTCGATAAGCCAATGCTGTCGATACAGGCGACACACACTTGTGTGTGTGTGTGTGTGTGTGTGTGTGTGTGTGTGTGTGGAGCCCGGGGCCCAGAGGCTCTCTCATCCTCATCCTCCTCCTCCCATCTCCTGGTCCCTCAATACACTGGGTAGGTTAGGGAGTAATGCTAACCTATATATGACAGGCAACATTACAGTCAGCATGGGCAGCCAGGCACACACACACACACACACACACACACACACACACACACACACACACACACACACACACACACATACACACACGCTCACAAATCAGGCTACATGCACACGCACAAAGAGAGAATTCATGCTACATTTGGCCACGTGCTCGGGATGGAGCTTATGAGCTGCTCTGTCCAAACACAGCAGGGGAGTGTGTTTATGCCTCCATATGCGAGACTGACACACGCACACACACACACACACACACACACACACACACACACACACACACATGCATATGCCAAACAGCTCCAGTAAGAGGAATCTCGGGAGGATGAGCTCTTATTAGAGGCCGTGCCAGGGTTAACAGTTGAGTTGAGTTCAGGGTAATTCAGTGGGTGTGGTTCTCTAACCTCCGCGTTTTACATCTAAACACACAAACCATAACATAGTAGTAACAAAGTAAGTAACATACCGTGTTTATTGTGCCCTGCCCATATTGTGTACATTGCCCAACTGTGTATCTGTATATTGAGAATATATTCTTGTGGCACTGTGTCTCTATTGCTTGTGCTCACAGTATGTTGCTATTGTAGTACAGTATGTGTAATGTCTATACATTGTCATATGTCTATATCTTTGACATGGAGAGTCAGTATAAACAATTTACATAAGAGTACAGATTCAATACCAAAGAACATTTACGTTAACTCTCTTGCTACATTATTGTTATTCCAATGGACAGATCTTTCCTGAGGTTGGTTCACACACTCCCAGCTTCAGTCTCAACAAACAAACCAATATATGCTCCTTTCAAACACGCGACATAGTTCAGATATTCATTCAGATTATCCAAAATAGTCCGAAATTGCACAAAGACTCACATAAAACTACCCACCTGTTTGTTCTGTAAACGTTGCTGTGAACACATCTGGCTTGAACAACCCTTGAACACAACTTTAACATGTGTCTCTATTATCCTAAATATAAATCAAATCCAGCCTCCGTTATAAACATAGATCTTTGATACAGTTCCAACAACCTTTTGGGCATCCATTCATCCCCTCTTTAAAAATAGCTGTATAAATATTGGATGTTTTGCTAACCCCACAATGAATACATCCTCACCCCCTCCGCCCTGTTCCTCTGGGAACTGTAGAATGTAAACACACAGCGAGGATGTGACCACTGCTGTGCGGGGTCTCATCACCCCCTGTTTCCTCGCCCCAACTTTTACATGGACACATTTCTCTCCTGTCTTTGTCCTTCTGTTTCCTTGGAGGTGGAGGGGGGGCTGTCTTCCCATTCTTCCACCTTGTCACTGTATCCATAGGGACTGCAGTTAAACTCACACATCACTTAGAACTAGAGCAAAGGCGCCCATAACTTGTAAAACGATACCGTCACACCCCATTGACGACTCCTCTGCTCTGACTTCCACTTTATAACTGAGTCCTTCTGCCGTGATGCATATTATTGTTTCCTCTCTACAGCCACATCTCACTGATAATAAAACCAAACCCACTCTGCAGATCTATTTCACTGGAACTGTCTACCAGCGAACAGAAGGGATTATAAGCGACTCCCGGAGCCACTGAGGGGCCTGAAACATGAAACAGATGGAGGAAGTGTTGAGTTAGCATTAAGTGCAAAGCGCAGCAACAGCAAATTAACACACTGGGGGCGGATCAATTATAATCAAATACCATAAGGGGAAGGGGGAAATGGGAATGACCACCACCTGTCTGTAGGAACAAATAAAGGCCCGGATCCCCCTTTAAAATAAGTTCAAATTCAAGCAAAACAGTGTGTGTGTGTGTGTGTGTGTGTATATATATATATATATATATATATATATACGTCCACAGCTGTAAATCCACATGACTATAAGCCACAGCAGCTGCAGACCTAATGGGAAAGCTGTGTTTAAAGTCCTAAAACGGTCCCTGTGGACTTAGACGTCCTTGCTTGTGAAGTTCGGCGCGCCTCACATTATCACAGCCTTGTTAACGTTTTGTCCTCACAAGGTCACAGCTGCCGTTTCCTGTCCGGCTCTCATACACATCCTCCTGCTCGACGGAGAACCAGCATGACATGAACATGATTGCAAGAGTCAGCGGAATAATTTGTTCTGTCAGAACGCCATAGTTGGGTGCAGAACCAACCCTGCAACCAACCAACCAACCAACCAACCAACCAACCAACCAACCAACCAACCAACCCACTGGCCCCCTAAAGCAGCAGCAGCAGCAGCAGCAGATCGGCCTCCTTCCCTCTTCCAGTCCAGCTGGAATCCCAACTATGTCTCCTGTAACTATCCCCTGGAAACATCCAACAAAGGGTTTCAGCGTGCCGCTCAAAGAAAACAGAGCAGAGGAGAATGAGGAGGGAGGGCAGGGGAGGTGAGGCGTGGAGCAGCACAGCGGAGAGGAGGAAAAAGAAAAACAGCGTGGCGAGGAATGGGAGAGAGATTATTAAAAATGACAGATGAAGAGCTGAAGTGGTGGAGGAGAGGGAAGACGAGGGCGGACGATGGAGGAAATACTGCATCGGGACCGAGTGTTCATGTACACAGCGTTAACACACTCTGATTAGGACATAATGGCATTTCTATCACGGTGTTGACATGACTTCCAGACAGCGTATCCCCATTCATATTCCCATTTATGGGTCACAGAGCACAGTCTGATATGACTCACGGCAACAAGATGCTTGTTGCACTAAAACCCAGCGTGAGTCAACAAGCAGTTGGTAACTGTCATATGTTCAAGGCCTCTGGTGTTAATACTGTACGACAGCCAGACCCAAAATACTTTAACTTCCACACAGGCATATGACCGTCCACGTGATTGAGCTGAAATAGAATAATCAATGAAATATATGTAAATCACATCTTGTGCCATGATTCATTGTGTCTTCAATGGTTCCAGCGCAAGTGGAATCCTCAGGGGCGTTTATTTTTTTTAATCTATTGAGGTTTGAAATTGTGCATGAATAAGGGCGTGGCCTCTCGAGCGACACCTAGCACATGCTGCAAGAGGACTGTGTGCCCCCACCCCTGCTCTACCCGTGCCCCGCCTCTTTGGCCATTTTCGGATGAACCAGGAAGTAGGAGGAGTTTAGGGATATTGCGACCAACAAGTTAACCCTAACTCTCAAGTCTCATTCAAGCACCGACTCCCCTCCTCTTCTCACAGAACCTGCAGCTCTAATTGTAAGTGGAAGAGATGAATGTGAGATGATGATAAACAAACAAAGACTATCTGACTAAACCATCTCTTGGTACGCGGCCTCATCTCAATCCGGTCTGTGATCATGTGATTGATGGCAGATGGTTCCCTAACCTCGGAATGTTCCAACTACAGGACCACACTGCCATGCAGAGCATAGTGTACATTAAACTCCATATGTTTGGAGCGGTTACCAAAGCGCAAAGGAATGCATCCGACTAACTGACAATAACAACGGACCAAAACTCCTTTACTGGGCCGACTGGTCACTGTGCGAGTCCATTTGCATCAACAAGCCAATTCCAGGAAGTGATGACAAGCTATTGATGACAGCATCCTGTTTAAAAACACCTAAGACAGAGGACGTAAACTGAAGCGGCCTTGAGACAAAACGATCGGTATAAATAGATGCATATTCACAGATTTGTTGGTGTGTGACAGACAGCCAGTGGCATCGTCTGTGCAGAATGAAAACACGGGATTTTGACAGTTGGCTTCGCCTCGTTTATGCTCGCGTTCACCTCCGTGTGTGAGCGGGATGTGTGAAGGCATTCGGGCAGATTTACTGACATGCAAAGATCTGCCTCGACATGGACACGTTCCACTACACAATAACTGGCAGGGCTGCATTCTTTGAGTGTAATGTGCACGATTCACCTCCGCTCATGAGCACACTCTGAATTATGGGACATTTGCGGGGTAAAGTGTGGGGACAGTGCAACATGGAGCTGAGGGGTGATGCTAAACAATGGCAGTGGAATAAATAAGAGGCTCTGAAAACAAAAACATTTGATGTAATCAGATTCAATTCAACACTTTCAATGCCGATACAGCTACCTGTGTTTTGAAATCAATCTTTAGATTCAATATCAGCATTCAACATAATAGTTGTTTCAGTTCCTGTTTTTGGATTTGGAGATATCGAGTGGTGAAGTTGCATGCTGCAGCGTCTTCATTTTGTGCATTCATTACCACTGAAAACAGCTATTTACATGATTATGCTGATACAAACAGAAGTCATTTGACATAAATCTTACATACTGGACCTTTACACTCATGTCCACTGAACAGAACAGTCTCCAGTTCTCTGAGGAAAGCATAGAATTCATTCTGACAAAAAAAAAAAATCTAATGGGCCCCCGCTTGCTGAAATTGGTTTGACAGCAGCGTGGGGGAAATCTAATTGGCTGGGTAATGTCAGTCACTGGAGGGCGGAGGAGTTGGGGGGGGGGCTGGAGATAGAGGAGGGAATGGGGAATGGGTGGGGGGTTTGGGGGGGTGGGGGTCGTGGTGCCATCTGGGTGTCAGCAAACCGTTAGATAATCCCGGGGTCTCTCTCTCTCTCTCTCTCTCTCTCTCTCTCTCTCTCTCTCTCTCTCTCTCTCTCTCTTCTTCTTCTTCTTTTCCCTCCCATGCTGTCTCAATGACAACTGCTGCCAGCCTGTCTGCCATGCAGTGTCACACGCACAGAGCCGCTCGCACAGCCACACCACGGTTTATCCCACAACAGCTGGCGTCAACAGGGGAAAATGTGGAAAGCTCATGTTTCTGCAGCCCGAGCGCAAAAAAAGAAAATATTCCAGAGTAAGATCACGGAGTGGTCCTCGTTTTACAGTAAAAAGGACTGTTAAGAGCTTTCTGGGCAGGTTTCACCTGTGTTGTCAGGGCTGACGGTGACTGCTTTCTGGGTGTGTGCAGGACAGTGAGCTGCTGGAGGCCGAGCATCGAGCTGGAGCCTTTTTTTGTAGTGCAGATGGATCAATGGCACAGCAGCGTAATTGAAAATAACACTCAGAGTAACCTTTAACAAGTGAAATAATAGACGAGTGAGATCGATTCTTGTACTTTTCTAATATATAAAGGCTCTGAACCGTATCCCATTCATGTGGAATAATGTATTTTGTTGTGAATTAGGGAAAAGCTAATCGATGTGGTCTGTTGTCTGAGGGTTTCTGCATTGTGCATGTATCACTTTCAAACACCATATAAAACCTGGGATGAACCCCTTTCATTGATATCATGTGTGGATCCTCTGTATGGAGGAGGCCATGTTGAACCACCATGTTTTTTTTTCACAGTAGCCCAGAACGGACAAACTAAGTCATAGACGCAAGTAGTTTCTATTCATTCTCTGTCTTAACGCATTTATCTATTATACATTATATATTATATTAAAAATTATGCCTACTCAGCACTTTGGTATATTGACGTTGTGAATAGTACCCGGGCTCATTCATTATAAGGTTGCTATGGATGCTATGTTGCCGGGCAAAACTTCCAGTAACAGGAGCCAAGTTTGGGTGCTGACGCTCGAACACACATTTCAACCCAGTGACACAGTTTGTTGTGTTTAGCTGAGCCTGAGCTGGAGGTGAACACACACACACACACACACACACACACACACACACACACACACACACACACACACACACACACACAGAGACAAACAAAGAGCAGTCTCACCAACGCACCATCTGACCCATACTGTAGACCCTCTGTGTGGGAGGGTGACTGGGCAAGACAACTACCAACAGCTGCCTCCGTCCAAAACCAAATGCACATGGGGGGGGTGGGGGTACAGCCAGATACACACACCCACCCACCCACCCACCCACCCACACAGGCAGACACAGAAGCCCTGCAGAAACGCACACACACAAATATATAAACACACAGAGCTGACTGTGACTAGCAATCCCCGACATCCTGTCAGGCTGATCGCCTGTGAGCCAGACACAGTTCATTTCAGCTCAAGGCCGGCTGTCCTCTGCAGGAGCACTCAGCCGACCCCTGAAAACTCCCCCGTCCGCCTCCTTCCATCTATTTACAGACAGAGGTCCTGCTGAGTATCTCATCAAACATCTTAATACTATACAAGTGGGGCGCGGCCATGTGGCTGCAAACCCAGAGGGCTGCACACCAACTCCTGCATGCAACCCTGATGTTTTTGATGGTTTTTTTTGCAACCTCCTGTAACCCTTCCCTCTGAAATCCTTCCGCTCTACAGTGGAAAATTCTCTAAAAATACTGCTGACTCGCTCACTGTTTGGAAGAGGCTGTGTGTGCATTGCTTGTTCAACTAAACCTGTAGTGGCCTCCCAAAACGTTGCTCTCTGTTTTGAAAGAGTCCTCTGGGAGTCTGGGAGCAGTCTGAAGGAGGCAGTGGGAGGATGAAAAATAAGCATGTGGAAAGAGAGAAAGAATGAGAGAGAGAGAGAGAGAGAGAGAGAGAGAGAAGGAGAAGATGGAGATGGATCCAAAGTTGGTGACCGTGCATTGGACTCCAGGTTGTGGTGGTTCAGCTTGAAATACACTGTGACAGACAAGACAAACTTTGTGTGTGTGTGTGTGTGTGTGTGTATGTGTGTGTGTGTGTGTGTATGTGTGTGTGTGTGCCTCAGACAGGCAGTGCTTTGTCATAAGAAATGTTTACATTTCTAAGAGGAGGTATTCCTCTTGGAACCAGTGCTGCGACGGCACCATGGGCCCGCCCCCTGCTCTACCCGTGCTCCACCTCTTTGCCCGTTTTTGGATGAACCAAAAGTAGGCGGAGTTAGGCATCGGCAGGATGGTGACGAGTGAACCGAGCCACTTCGAGCCTCGTTCTCTCTCTGCAGAAACCTATGGGTGATGTCACGGACGCCACATCCACGTTTGTAAACAGTCTATGGTTTGGACACCGGACAAGTTGGCAGAGCTAAAGATGCACTTACGATGGTCCGATCTCGGCAGTGACAGCCATGGCAGGGTGATCGAACACGAGCTTTGCCAAATGAAAGCATTACCAAGATCGCTAGCGTTCGGGTCAAAGGGGTTAAGAGCGATAAGACTGAGGAAATGAGACCGTGCAATATATTGTTAAACTCCCAGACGTTCAGAATGACAAAAGTGTCTTCAGGTTTTTGTTGCATAGAGGAGCCCACGTGTCGACTGAGCGGGAAGTGGAGGTGAGCAGCAGCCAGGGGGAGTAATACTGACAAGCAGCGGGAGGTGGAGGACAGAGGAAGAAGGCAAAGGAGGAGGAGGAGACCAACCAGAGACAGGAAATAGCCCGTAGGGTTAATCAGCTCCTCATGCAACACAGCTCCAGCTTAATCCTTCTCTAAACAGTTCATCCTAAACTGCAAAAGGTGCAAATACAAAGAGAGACTTGTGCAATCTGACCTTTGCATATGAGACAGGAAGTGACAAGCGGGACCTGTATCAATTGAACTGGATGACCGCTCCTTTCTCAGGCGGTGACATAGCAAGAGGCCTAAATGCTGACAGAGTGGAGAGCAGCATTAGTGGAAAGTATGAAAAACTGTTTGGGCAGTGGGAAGCTGCGGCAGTAGCGTGCAGCAGCAGCAGCAGCAGCAGCAGCAGCAGCAGCAGCAGCAGCAGCGTGAAGCCAAACAAAGAAAAAGGAAAATTGTTTGGCGTGACGCTTCACGAGTGGGAAGTCACAGATTTGACACCTGATGCCTCGGTTTCATGCAACAGCCGACGTGTGTCACCATCAGGAGACCTGCCGTGCGTCTCCTATAGCACTTCCCTTTTCACTGAAGGAAGCCGAACACAATACATGCACGTGTGTGTGTGTGTGTGTGTGTGTGTGTGTTCTGCCGCATCCGAGCTTAAGGCTTCTATTTCTGGTTTAATCTACAGCGCAGCAGGAAACCAGAGCACTGCTGCTGCTACTACTGCTGCTGCTGCTGCTGCTGCTGCTGCTGCAGCTTCCAGGGGGGCGTGGCGTCTCCCTGCCGGCTGCAGATGACAGAGGAAGGTGACCGGAGAAAGACGCAATGTTTTTAAGAATCAGAGCAAAAGGGAAGCAGTGGTGGCGCATCAGACAAGTCGCCATGGATCCTAACAATAGCGGTCTGCGAGGATCTCTGACCGGTCAGTGCGTGGCCCGGATAGAGGGTCCCTTTGTGCGTAGCCTACATTCACTTCAATTCAGTCCACTAAGGATCTGCAGAAGGGCCGGAGGAGTCCTTCAAGAGATGATCACATGACCACGATGACCCCAGAAAAAAAAAAAGAGCCCTAGGCTGACTCTTCCTCCACATCGTATAGCTACCATGCTATCAAACCACATATGCTGCACATACATTCATCTGTATTGACGGCTAGAGTATTCTTTGCGGTGCTGTGCAGGCATTTGGAGCCATGCATAGAGTATAATGTGTGAGTGTGTGTGTGTGTGTATAAAGTTATTTGTATATGGAGTGGGTCCAAATTTCGAAGGGCACCGTGGTGCACCACCATGTTTGTAAGCTGCGTTCAGTTGCATAAAAAAAAAAAAACACCATCCAGCCACGAAAAGTGACACGTAATGGACGCTTAATTTCAAATTGGGAACCGAAGCAGGACGACACGTCAATAGAAGAGTGATGTGGTATCACACATGGTGAACTGCAAGTGAAATGTGCACAGTTGTGACGGTGACAAGTTTATCGTTGTTTGAAAGAAATCTTTGTGAACGTGTATAAACCCAATCCCCTCCTTCCTCCCCTCCCTTATCTGAACACCCCCCCCCCCCCCCCCAAACCACAACCCCCCCCCCCATCACCAAATCACATAGAGGTTTCCGGGAGTGTGTGCGGTGCGTGTGTGTAGAGATGGTGCAGTGATAGCTCATATACTACATCCTCAGTATGCTTCTGAAGTTCAGAGGCAAACCAGATAAACATGACTTGTACCACAGGCATCCATGTTTTCGCTGGCAGACGCACTGGAACACATTCAGAGTGGAATTCAGAAATACCCAGATGGAATTACTGAGCTCCGACTTGCGATGGAGCACAACGTACAACTATCCAGAAACTTGCAGTTCACAGGGTGGCCACTCAAGGCTGTCAACCCCAATGGAGCCCCATGTTAAAGTGTGCATACTTTAGGGGGCGTGGCCTGTCGAGTGACACCTGGGCCGGCCTGGCACATTCTGTGAATGCTGCAAGAGCACCATGGGCCCACCCCAGCTAACCCTAACCCTTGCTGTGCTCCGCCTCTTTGCCCATTTTTGGATGAACCAGGAAGTAGGAGGAGTTAGGCAAGATGGCGACGAGTCAAACGCCCACTAGGACCCTCATAAGTACTCTGTAGAAACCTATGGGTGATGTCACAGAAGCTACGCCCATCTTTAAAGAACTTTGGGGTCCTTTACATTACCCCCTCAATGGAGGCGGCCATGTTGGACCACCATGTTTTAACAGTAGCCCAGAACGGACAAACTAAGTATCATTTGAGTTTTAACGCAAACTTAAGGCTACCACATTCCGGTACAAGCTTGAAAAGGTGTAGTGTGTAACTCCGCCACTAGATGCCACTACACCCTGCATTAGTAGGATGGTGGCGCAGACAGACAGGTGGGAGACGTGTGGGACATTTCAGGGTGACTTACATCTCCAGCATGATCTCATTCAGGTAAATCCCGTCCACCAGTTCGATATATTCCGATAATTTGGTTCCATCGGTCACTGAGGTCTGACCCACTGTTTTCACCTGTATATGCAAAGGGAGGGAAAAAAGATAATCAATAATCAATTAAATGGTGGTGTTGTGGGCGGGGCTAATTAGTGGCATGTGAATGGATGTTTGTGGCTCTTACCCAGCAGACCAGAGGCGTGAGCATGAACTGCTCCAGCAGAGGAGTGAAGACCTCGCTTTCCATCTTCTCTCCACGCGCAGATATGGAATTTTGAAGAAAAAAATGGAGGGAGGAGAGGGTGGGGGGGCACCACAATGGGAGGAATGATTTACTTAGAATCCACTCATGTAGCTGATTCAATTAAATCGACGCTCATTTTGGCTCCAGAGGTTGTTTTTTTTCTTTTTCTTCTTGGAGGAAAAAAAGGGTTAATCCACAGATGTTGTAGGACGAGGAGTCAGTCACATGTTGTCTTTGTTGGAGGTAAACCGCAGAATTTAAATGAAAGGACCCTCTGGTTTGTACACACACAGGCTACATGGGCAGAGCCAAATCTCACATTAGAAAAAAAAAAATCATTCAAATTAAAAAACACAAAGGTATATTCCGGTTAATTGAAAGGGTGGAAAAAATGTCTCCGGTGCGCACTAATTCCAGATGTTACCGTCAAATCGTCCGTTTTACTCCTCATATGAGCTGGAAAGTCCGTTTCTGCGCGGCTCCTTTGGTCATCTTCCACGTCTGTCTGCGTTCAAATGCCGCACAGTAGAGGGGAGAGAGAGAGAGAGAGAGAGAGAGAGAGAGAGAGAGAGAGACAGAGAGAGAGAGAGACAGAGAGAGCGAGGAGAGAGACCGTAGCACCGCCTCCCTCTCTGTCCCTCCGCCCCCTAGCAGGAGAGGAGGAAAAAAAGAGAAAATAGGGCACTGCTCAGGGCATGTCTCGGTCTCTCTCTCTATTCACACTCATTTCTCAAGTTTCAGAAATGGTTCTTAGAAAACATGTCATTCATTTCATTCAGTTTATTCAACAGAAAATATGTTTTTCATTTTTCATTATGAAAAGTGTTCAATTGAAGAATGATTCAGGAATGATATGTGATTGGAATAAGTTAGATTACAAATTAAGTGAAGGCGTTTTTTGGATAGAACATTTCTTAACTTGATGTCATGTTATTTAGAACTTATAAATATATAAATGTAAAATATACATATTTGCTTTAACATTACATTTGAAGTTAATTAAAAGAGTGATGTCATTATTGTGTCATTGGATAGTTTTTTGTTTTTTTTAATCAAATCACTAGCAAGTAGAAATATCTGAGACCATGTCCTGTCTTCCAGGAGTACAGCCTGGTAAATTGGCTATACTGACACCTGGTGGACACTGTAGAGCTGTGTACAGTGAAGAATGAGACTGAGTCAGAGGTAATTAAATAATTTAAGTAAGTAAACATATGGATACTTATATCAGGAAGAAACCCTATAACCCGATAACCCCCCAACAGACCTGCATGCTGCTCTAATTCAATTTCACTCATTGTCATCATTGATTCAACCACTGCTCACTTCCTGAATTGATCATGTGATCGTCTCTTATCTATTGAATGGAAATGAAAGAGTTGCATATCTGACTGACACCTTAACACTGCGACGTTTAAATACCATTTTTATCTCCACGGGTGAAATAGATGATATGGACTGACCTATCACAGACCTCACTTAAAGAGCATTTTTGAGTTAAGATCAAATGAAGCTACTGTAGTGGGGGTAGAGATGTATCTATTGAATGTCACATTATCTAACAGTGGATTCACTTATGCTGAATCAGCAGTGAGGTAATGAATAGAAGATGCAGAGCCACAGTCCCCCCTCACACACACACAGACACACACACACACACACACACAAACACACACACACACACACACAAACACACCTCACAACTGCAGGATCCTTATCGACCACTGGTGAAGTGTCTGTGTGGGTGTGAACGGTCAGCAGAGACTCTCACAACCAAAGACTCAATTAAAACACAGTCAGCGATCAGATCAATGGATTCTGTTGTATATTCCACTGAAATCTTTTATAGGCAAATTTCAGCAGCACCCCTCTCTACAGATAAGCATGAGGGTCTCATTTGCATTTAGAGTAACGGTCGCCTCGGCTCCGGGCAACAGTGACCCGGAGAACCAGTTTGAATAACAGAACCAGGAGGTAATGGCCAGTGGGGCAGCACTTTTTGAAATTCCAACAACAAAACAAATCAACTCAAGTAAAGTCATGTTTTGTGTAAATGTCTGAAATCTTCAGTAGATGTAGCTGCATCTGTCCAGGCCTGCTCAGGTTACAGTCATTTGCATTTCAGATTTCTATGTAAACTATTGCCGACTAGTTGTAATGTGTACGGACATGTTGTTATTGTTTGTTGTTGTTGTTGTTGTTGTTGTGTACAAGCTCTGGTTTGGAGGCCCTGCCAGTCAAGACACAGCACAGACAGTTGACACATTGCAAACCCCAAGCTAATTCTTGGGATTGTGTTTCAATGAAATCAACTCCGTCCTGTCTTGTCATGTGTCTCTTGTTGAATTCTGGTGTCGTGAATCCACCGGTGATTGAATCAACACTTCTGGTTGTCTATTATGTTATGTTCTGTTGTGGCTCCAACAGAAACATGTGTAACTGCTCACCTGTCGAATCTTATGTTTGCGGACAGACAGTTGTCTCATTTTCACTTTTCAAAACAATCGTATTCTGGCTTAACAACAACAAAAAAATCTAAATATTCCAATTCCAGCTCATCATCAGAACCACACGGGCGTCACCTTGTCAGTTATTTGACTGATGGTTGTCTCACAACATGAGCCGACAGGCGGGTGTCGGGTTAGTTTGGTTTCAGTGAGGTGTGGCCACAGTGGAAGACACATGAAAATGTGAATCGGGCCCCGCCCACTTTAAAGCAGAGAGAGGCTTGGTAAACACTAAATCCTCCATGAGAAATATTCAGATTGGAGTGAGTCTCTTTGTTTGTTTTTTCAGTTATCCCGACTAGAATCAATCTTATCGTGGAAATAACTGTAGATTATTTAATTTGAATGAACAAAAACGTGAATTAAAATCAAATTCTCAAACCAAACAAAAGCGACACATCTATAACCCTCCATTATATGTTTACACATCGGTGTCACAGATAATGAAAACCCTCTCCTGGCTCATGTGAGGAGCTCTTACCCATTATGTTCTGCTCAAGGATTAGATGGATATTTCCTTTAATCAGTGTAACTGATTGTGTGTGTGTGTGTGTGTGTGTGTGCGTGTGTGTGTGT
>JAFBJT010108219.1:0-11718 GCA_016785325.1 Chascanopsetta lugubris
CCGAACCGCGGCGCCTCCGGCTCACTGATTGGAAAGATCACCTCCAAATTTGTCCGAAGGTCAGAGCTGAAAAATGGACAAGCTCCTTTTCAGATATGAAAACCGTGTGAATCGAACGTTAACAGCAAAATATCTTGTTCTTTGTCTCCGTCATCCTCCAGGAGTTTTTCAGGAGAACCTAAAGAGGAGGGGCGGGACTCCAAGCCTCGATCCCTGCGGTTCACCTGGAGCATGAAGACCACGTCCTCCATGGAGCCGGGGGACATGATGAAGGAGATCCGCCGGGTTCTCGATGCCAACAACTGTGACTACGAGCAGCGCGAGCGCTACCTGCTGTTCTGCGTCCACGGAGACGCCCGGCAGGACAACCTGGTCCAGTGGGAGATGGAGGTGTGCAAACTGCCCCGCCTCTCGCTCAATGGCGTGCGGTTCAAAAGAATCTCTGGTATGTCCATCGCCTTCAAAAACATCGCCTCCAAAGTGGCCAATGAGCTCAGGCTGTGAACCAGGTGAAACCTGCAGCTTCTCCTCACCACAGGGGGGCGCTGCAGCCGGTGACGGCAGCTGTCTTGTGTTCAGAACTGTTCTGAGACAAAGTGGTGTGTCACCCACAGGAAGCACTATAATACTCCTATTTAATGTTAGCACTAAATGTTGATGCCAGTGAAACCAAATATTAAAGAAGCCGAGTCTCAGCAGGTTGTGGTTTGTCCCTCGGTGTTTGTTGCCGTGGTTGAATGAGGTCAAAGAGTCAGAGACGCCAGAGGACACCAGTCCTGAAGAGGACTGTGGACTTTCCAAGAGGACGTCCACATGAATGCATTTTCTTTTATGTCACATGACCACTCGCACCAACAGGAAGTAGATTGTCTTTGCAACCGGTTGATTCTTCATGGATGGTCAGAGCCGGGGACCTTTGACACAAGGGACCTGGGAGAGGAACCTGCTGAGAACAAAGGATCTCCGACCAAGTGACTCTGGAATGAGGGACTGTAACAAGAATCTGGAACAACTGACCTGAAGTGAAGCCGAGAGAATGATTCCGAGTCGCTCCACGAATACTTCGAATACATGTGATCCACCGGTTTGCAGGTCTCGAGCTAGCTCCAGCTAAAGCCCATCAGTCCGAACATTTTTGTTACAAATGACCGACTAAACAACTCGGTTCACTCATTTCTGATCAATTCGGGTTCAAATAAAGAGTGTAGATGTTATCCAGCAAAGGACGAGGTCTTCGTAGACAACTGGACTTGATGGAGTTGAGTGAAGACGTTTCGCGACTTCTGAACTGAAGAAGTCTTTCGGTTGAGATGAAACATCCTCTACTCATGAAAGCCTGGACTCGACTGAATCCCTTCGTGCGGCTTCATCTGGGGCGTCAGAGTAAATAGAAGTACTTTTCCCCACAGAAACACTGCGTTGGTACCAGGGATTGAGTTTCCTGTGATCTCCTCGGACCCTCAGAATCAGTGCTCGTCGATACACCGCCAAACACAGACATAACTCGGACTGGGACGTCTGCACCGGCTTTGAGTCACAGACCCGGGTTCTTCACCAGGTCTCGATGACTCCGAGTAAAACCAGGCCACGTTTAAGCGGCTTCGTGGCACAGTCGGCCGTTACTCATGAGTTTGTTTTGTCTGAACTCAGAACAGAAGTGACTCCCTTCATTCTGACCTGGACGTGTTTGGGGAAACACTCTGATGTTGCTCAGTTGTTTGTGATGATGATTCTGATCTTGCTCAGTCTGAGGTGAACTGTGTCTGACCTCTGACCTCCTGAAGCAGCTCGCGCTCCTCTGCTCACTGACGTTAATGTCTTGGTGGTGGTCTTGATATCGGAGCTCCTGCTGGTGGGACCACGCAGCATCAGTCTTTTGTTGTTGTTGTTTACAGCTTTTATTTATTTTTCACACCTGAGTCTTTGTTCATTTTTTTCATTTTTGTATCTATCGATGTTTGAGTTGCTGAATGAAGCAAAAACCATGCACGTGTCTTAAAGGGGCAGGCTGCTGTTATTCTCTAGTTCACGATCAGTAGAGTTGAATCAACGCGAGACTTCAGTCACTAATCACTGATCATTCCCTCTATTTCAAACTGGCAGGAAAGTTTGACTTGAATCAATCAGCGGTCAGATCAGTTTGTCGGTGACCAACTTGTTTCCATGTGACTTTGTTTTAATTAGAACTGCTCAAACTGTTCATCACAAATTGGAGAATTGATCAAAAACATCAGAAATGATACAAAACTGAACTGAACATTTGAAATAGACCTGAAGGTCCCATCCAGACCCGAACCTTGACCTGCTCACCCTGTGGCAAACCTCAGTCTGGGTTTAGATTGTTTTGGCTTTCAGGGTGTGATGTGGCTGAGGGAAAGGTGAGCATTGATCAAGAGATCAAAGCCATCTCGTTCCATGACAGAAAAACCCTTTTCCATTAGTTTGTCTTTCTCGAACCAATGGGGAGGCAGGAAGTTCTTTCTTGATTCAGAACCTTCAGGAACTCTTATTGTCCTTGTCCAGTTGAAGCATTATTAAAAGACACCAGTGACATTAAAGAATCATCGTGATCATCGGTCAGTCATTGTCCACCGATTACTTGTGTCTTCCACTTTGCCTGCAGGAAGCTTCTGTAGAACTCACCATGCACCTTGTCCAGATCTATGAGATGAAGTGTGATTTTTTTTTGGGTTACACAGAAAAACCATATTGATTAACGATATATTGAAATAGATCAAAGAATTCCACATGCCATCACCTATAGGGTTCCCTTTAACCACATATATCATTGGAGGGGTCCTTTGATTATCCCATATTATAGGAATCCATGAAATACTGAACCAAGGGAACTGGACCTGGCACAGTAAACTTGACTCGACAAAGCATTGGAGTCATGAAATCATTGTAGATCAAATGGATGAGGATTATGAGCTGCACAGTCCAGAACCACAGGACCAGGCTGACAATGAGGACTTTCCAGAGTCACATCTGGAGACGGCCCAAAGAACAGAACCGAGGAAAATGGAGGACAAGTGTGTGTCGGCTGAAAGGGGAGATCTGTGGGACATGGAGGACAAGTGTGTGTCAACCGAAAAGGGGGAACTGGGGAACGTGGAGGACAAGAATATGTTGTCCAAAAGGGTAAATGTGTGGAACACGAGGGACAAGAGTGTATCGTCTCAAAGGGTAAATGTGTGGAACGCGAGGGACAAGAGTGTATCGTCTCAAAGGGCAGTTGCGTGGAACTCGGGGGACAAGAGTGTGTCTTCTCAAAGGGCAAATGTGTGGAACACGAGGGACAATAGTGTGCCGTCCGAAAGGGGAGATCTATGGATCATTCAGGACAACGGTGTGCCGTCCAAAATGGGAGATCAGTGGAACATGGAGGACAATGTTGTGTCGTCCAAAAGTAGAGAATGGAGGAACATGGAGGACAATGGGGTGTTGTCCAAAGGTGGAGATCTGTGGAACATGGAGGACAATGGGGTGTTGTCCAAAGGTGGAGATCTGTGGAACATGGAGGACAACGGTGTGTCGTCCAAAATGGGAGATCAGTGGAACATGGAGGACAACGGTGTGTCGTCCAAAAGTAGAGAATGGAGGAACATGGAGGACAATGGTGTGTTGTCCAAAGGTGGAGATCTGTGGAACATGGAGGACAACAATTTGTCGTCCAACGAGGAAGATCTATTGAACATAGAGGACAAGAGTATGTCGTCCAAGAGTAGCGAACCGACGGACACGGGGGACAAGAATGTGTTTCTCAAAGCGAGAGAACCGAGGAACAAAAAATACAAGAGTGTCTCTTTGAAAAGCGGAGAACCAAGGAACATGGAGTGCAGGTGTATGTCAGAAGGAAGGAGAGGACTGAGGGAGATGACAGACAGACATGTATCAACCAAAGGCAACAGTCTGACAAAAGACATGCCTGTATCAATCAAAGGAGGAAGACTGAGGACCAAAGAAGACATGTGTGACTCGGCTGAGACAAATGGACTGGAGAACATGGACAGTTCAGAGCAGGCACAAGACGACAGTCCCACTCCGGTCTTGTCGTGGGCACGGCCCCCGGCTGTCCTTAAAAAAAGAATTTCAAATCTGCAGTATCAACTCGACAGGGAAAGAGCCTCGCATGGACGAACTAAACTAAAGCTGAGAGAGGGACAGAGGAGACTGAGGGAAGGACTGCAGAGCATGGAAGACAAGCGCGTCTCGGCCACAGCAGAACTGAGGGACACAAAAGAACCGAGCAAGGGATCGTACGCCATCGATGACACGGTAGAAGAACTTCTGAAGACCAACAGAGCTCTGAACGGGGAAAAGGCAAAGCTGGAGAAGTGGCTCTCGGAGGAGAGGTCTTCCTCTGCCAGGCTTCGGATCGATGTCGGCTCGACCAGGAAAAGAACTCAGAAGATGCAGACGTCCTTCAGGGAACTTCAGGAGGAACATAGGCAACTGGAACATAAACTACAGAGTGAGGCTGACCAGAATACCATCCTTTTCAGACTCCTCACGGACGTGAACAAGATACTCATGTTGTTCTACGGGGACATCAGGAGGAGCAGAGACGGGACCGGGCTCCTTCCAGACAGCTCTCGACGAACACAATGGTTGGCCGAGCAGGAAATGAGGAAGAAGCTTCCTGCCATCTTTGAAAATATTGAAAAGCTGTTTGCGAAGGTACGGAATAACGAAGCGCTTCTCTCGTCACCAGTGTGTGTGCTGCCTCAGATGCTCAGTGAACACACCGAGCTGCCTGTGGACGTCAGGAAGAGAGTCCTGCTGGCGCAGAGAAGACCCACCGATGAGCTGCCTGTGCTGCCGGTGGATTCAAAGAGGAGGGTGCAACTACCACAAGGTAGCAAAAGTGTCTATGGGCGACACGTGGAGCCAATGAAAAAGCTTCTGGAGAAGTCCAGGGGGCAGTCCTTGCAGAGCAACAGATTGACTGTTAATGGCTTTTGGAATGAGGAGGAACGCTTCAGGGAACCGTTCCCACAGAGCAGCAAACACACCGACGACGTCTGGAACCTCGGGGGAAGTAAAAGGAAGCCGCTCGCGCAGAGCTGCGAATACACCTTCGACATGTGGAACACCGAGGAACGAAGCAGGCAGCAGCTTCCACGGTGTGAGGAAGACACCTTTGAACTGTGGAGCCCGGCTGAGAAAAGCAGGAAGCGACTCCCGCAGAGTGACGAAGAAATGGATGATTTGTTTGTGTCGGTGGAAAAGAGCAGGAGGCTCCGCCCACAGAGCTGCAGAAACACCCTGGAAAACAGGCTGCAGCTCTGCGCCAGATGTTCTCGGATCCTTGATGAAAGGAACAGTAGTCAACTCCAGTATGCTGGAGAATCTCCAGAGGAGGTCAAGATAAAGAAGAAGAAGGTGACTCTGTGCTGTCGGATCATCAGGTTCTTTCGTCGCTCAAAGACGAAGCGTAAGAAAGTGTCGCTCCCGCTGAGCGGCGAGTATGACAACATCTCGCCTGTAGAGGACAAGAGGAGGAGGATGAAGAACTGGAGGACGTGACACGAAGCAGAAGATCTGCCCCGAACATCCGTCAGTGACTGTGCAGAACTCCAACAGTACGGACCCTCCTCCACGAAGAAGAAGGGAATGTACCATCTCGTCAGGTCCGCGGGGAACATGTAACAAACCTGCGTGAACTCTAAAACCGTGAATGTTGCCGTGGTGACGAGCGTCTGCATCGACTCACCTCTTTGTCGTCAACGATCACGTGACTTGTTCTGCTCCGGACGACGTCGAGTGCCACCTCCCCGCGTGTGAAAGGGATCACAGCGCCACCAAGCTGCAGTGGTGGGACAAGATCATGACACCAAGGAAGAAAGTCCTCCTCAGGCCAGAAAGAGCCACTCCGGTTCCACCCCTGCCCTGCGGTCCAATCAGAATCCAAAGGAGTGCCTGCCCTGAACTGGACCACTGAGCGGGCCCAGTGCTCCTGGTGAAGGGTTCTGGAGCCACTGTTCTTCAAACAATAAAAAGAAGAATGTCTTGTGTGTAAATATGATGTTTGTTTCTGTGTGAGTTCACTGGTTCTATGAAGACGGAACATTGTGGGCGGAGCCGTCTGACTCTCAAACACTGGCTCAGTTCAGTGGACCGGGTTTCAGTTGGTTTTCGAGGTGAACACAAGCCCAGGACCAGGTCTGTTACTGTATTACATTTACTTCAGCGGCTCAAGAGACAGATCCACAAAAAGAACCTGTTTCAAAAAGAAAACATCAAAGAGAAAAATGTCGAGAAAAAAAACGTCGTCTACACAAAAAAACATACAACAAAAAAGGTCAAAATGATGAATTGCACAGATCTTGTACCTGGATCATAACGTTTATAGTACGACTGCACCGACTAATACGTTACAGTAGCACTAGCATAATAATAATAACAATATTATGTGATAATACAAGTCATAATATAATACTTCAGTGTGTCAAGTCGGAGCATATTAAGTCAAAAAACAGTAGTGACAATAGTTATAAGATAATCCAACAACAATGTCTGTAAAAAACAAAGTGTGTGTGTGTGTGTGTGTGTGTGTGTGTGAGTGTGTGAGTGTGTATGTGAGTTAGCGTCATGGTTTAATCAGTGGTTAGCATTGCTTTACTTAGCATTAGAAAAACGTCCATCTGAATCTCCAGCTAATGCTAATGGGCTAACAAGCTAACTGGCTAACAGGCTGCTGCTGCTGCTGAACGGGACGGGTCCGAGACGCGCCCCCACTGTTCAGCACCGGTACTGACCCGTCCTCACCAGGTCATTAAAGCAGCTTCGACATGAGATCTGTGATCTGGATGTTTAGAACATTTAAATATTACTATTGTTAAAGGGTTTAAGACTTGGGTCATTTTTGTCACTTCACCTAAATGTATTATTCTTTCCCATTTCCTTGAAATGAGCCCTTTAATGTTTACATGAGTGGCTCCTCCCTACGGGGGCGGCCATGTTTTTACAGCAGTAAAAGTGGACGAACTAAACATCTGTAGAGTTTGAACAACAACTGAAGAAGCTCAGGTTCCTCATGTTCAGAAGAGGGAGCCGATGATACAACACTTCACCTCTAGAGGTCAGCACATCTCACACCCTGCACCTTTAATGTCTGCTTGTTTGATGTTGTTAGGCTGAATTCTGTCCTAAATGTGCCGCGTCCTGGGTTGTGAGCCTCCGACTGACGGCCCCCGATTCAAAGTGAGCTGAGCTGAGGTCAGGTGACAGGGACCGGCTGGTTTCTACCGTCCAATACTTCGACAGTGTTGTGTTCAGGGAGACAGGAAGTGATGTCATGCTGTGTAGAACAAACTGGACGGATGAAGTATTTTTTATTGATCAAACATAAATAGGACAAATGTTTCACTGTACATACGACCTGAAGAGCAAAGTCAAAATAAATAGTCACAGCAATAAATGCGAGCGCTGGAATGGAGCGCTCCACGTCCGCGGGGAGTCGGTGACATGAGTTTGACGTCGGTGCAGTTCCGTGGCTATTTACACATTTTATACACATGTTGTCGGGTTCAGTAGCTTTCAGCTCGTCACGTTCTTCTCCTCACAAATTCAGTCAATTCAGCAACAATTTAAAAAACTACCAAAAGCAAAAAGCAGCGGCTGATTATTAAAAACCTTTAGTTACATGTTACAACATCGTGGTCACAGCTATCGACGTTTCTTTAACACGTGTTCAGTATCAAATACTTCGGTTACTTCAGTCAGTTACAAAAATATCACACTCTCTCTTCAGGACCCGCCCCCTCACAGCAGCTCTGAACCCTCAGAACCCTCAGAACCTGGACCGGACTGACCCCCCGCCCCCGCCACAGGTCGACCCAGATCAAACTAGCATGAACCAGACAGACCCCGACCGGTCGAACCAGGCTGGATCAGATCAAGGCAGTTTAAACCAGACCAAACCCGTTCCAACCACTCTAAACCAGATCAAGACCAGATGAAACAAACCAAACCAGAATAACCAGGTCAAACCGTGTGACGCAGGTTTGGCCTCCTGCTGGGCCTCTGGGTGTCAGTACCTGCTGGTGCTGCACAGCTAACATTAGCATTAGCATATGGGTGTGATGGCTGATGGAGAGCTGCTGGGCGGAGCCTCTGGCAGCAGAGCCACTGTGACTCTCCTTCACGTTCATCATGTGCATACAATCGTGGCCGCGATGTCCGAGAGGCGCGGCTGGAAGTGAAGAGGAAACCAAAGTTATTCTCCGTCATCTGGACACGAGCACTGCAGGTTCTCCGGCGTGTAGCCCCGCCCCCTGACCAAACACCGACATCTTGGTGGCTACAGCTTTCATAGTCCAGCCCTGTGTCCAGACAAGCACACTCACGCATGCACACACCCCCCCTCACACACACACACACACACTCACACGACGTGACAAGCAACAGAAACGGATGTAAACATCATCGTAGGAAAACAAACATCCTGAGACTATTGTTGTTGTTGTTGTCGCTGTAACGTCACATTTGTCTTATTAGTTGTGCGAGTCCTCGTTCCTTCACGCCTCAGCAACGCTGCATCCTTTTCATGTTGCCATGGCAACTGGTAAGGATGCAGAGACCCCCCCCCCCCCCCCCCTATCCAAAGATCATTCTGGAGCTAAACGTCACATGATCCATCAGTGATCCACCATTACTCCAGTCCCACTCTTTTTAAAGAGTCAGGTTTGAGCTCCGGTGACACGCCCACATTCCTTCATCTGAGCAAACTATGTTCTCTGTATAATAATGCTAATATTAGCATGTCCAGCTAACTAGCATATGAAACCCCCAGTGTCAAGGCGAACAGTTAGCATATCATTAGCCAGCATCCTCCTTTGTGAGGTCACAGGTCATCTTCAGAAGTCAGTGCTGGACTCAGTCAGACATTAAGGTGAAAACTTCAGCCGAGCTAACTGTGCTAACAAACTCACACAGCTGATATTAGCTTCATTAGCGAGCTGGCTCAAATCTACCAGTGACAGTTGTTATTTTAGCGAACTAACTGGATGGAGGTTCGTTAGCTGAAATCATTCCGAATGATCGACCCGTCGTGTTCTTCATCGGTCTGAAGGTGAAAGATTAGCGCAGGTGTGAATGTGATCGTGTAAAAAGCAAATATTACAACTTCAAACGACTTCAACTGTATCGAAGGTGGAGACGATACCAGATGCTGATTGGCTGACAGACGTCCAGTGAAAAGGAATTTCTCAAAACATTTTACATCAGTAACATTTGAGTCAAATTTCAAAGAGTTGAAAACAGATAAACTTCACGTTTGATGATTTAGTGTCGACACATCACGTTTTTCTAAGCTAAGTTCAGGCCCAGGACGCGTTTATCTGCGCTAATCACAAAGACTGGAAGCTGTTAACGTAGCAAAGCACAAATAAAGGTGAGTGAAATGAGCGTTAGCTTGTTTTTCAGCCAAGTTGGTGATTAGACTTTAGCGTTAGCAGCCTGATGTTGTCCTGTCGCCTCCACTTTAACTAGAACTCTGCGCGGATGACTAGCTTTGATTGCGTCTTCCATCTTGGCCTCTTCATCTCAGATTTCAGAGTCAAACGGCACAGATTATAACAAAGTCGCTTTGCCGTTGAGTGTCTTGTTAGCTAACAAGCTAGCAGCTAACTGCCACCTCTATCAAAAACATCTGGATGCTGTTGGCGGATGAAAACTCAGCACCTAACTTTTAGCTAACTGAAACAATATGTTACTCTTTCTATGTTCAGAGCAAAGTGAACAGACAGAAGTATTTGTGCAAAACTAAGCTAAGCTACGACGTCCTGGACCGTCGAGTGAAAAGACTCAACAAGACGAGACTTTACGTGTCGAACAGTGTTCATGTTTTCTAAAGGCGGATGCTAACCTCATGTGGTGCGTTTGGTAACATGGTGATGTTGTCCAACCCTTTGCTATGAAGGTTGATGTAGGATAAGCTATTGGACACACACACACACACACACACACACACACACACACACACACACACACACGAAACGCATCCCTTGAGAGTCCTGACAGCTCGGAGCGTCGGGTAGAAAAGCTCTGCTCTTCTATCTGAACTCAAACTGCTGGACTGCGCCGCCGCCGGTCCATTCACAAAGTTCTCTCCTCCTCCAGAGTCTCCGTCGCGAAACGTACACAGACACAAACGCCCCTGTTCCCTCTGTCTGGTGTTTGATGATTTAAGGTAGTTCAGGTGAAATTCAAAGTGAAGAAGGAAAGAATCCTGGTGTTGAGTCGGGTTCTTCCAGCAGAGGAGCCGTCCGTCTGAAGGTTCAGGACCAGCTGCTGCTGGCACCGGGAGCAGAGCAGGTGCGTTTGATGGACGTCATCTTGAACCCAGGCAGTTCTCTTCACCACATGCAGCACAAGCTTGGCAGATTGAAGAAATCCAAAACTTCCAGTTGATGAATGAAATGTTCCAGTAAGATCCACAACCGACGGCCTCTGGAAAACAAACCAAAACAAAGGAGGCGGGAAAGGAGACCGTGACGCATCTGCGTAAGCGAAGCTTCTACCGCTGCCAGAACTTGGCTCCGGAGCATCAACGGCGTGGGTTCGTTTGGTGGCGCCGATCAGGGCGAGGACACAACAGTCACCGTGACCTCTGACCCCTGGAGGAGTTCCGGCGACCCGCGGTGGGAGGAGGAGTCAAGACACGAGTACAAACAAAGAAAGTCCAGCCCAGGCACAAAATTTGACAGCGTGTCCTCCGACCCCAGGACAAGAAAGGAAAATAAGAAAAACTTTTGGCTTCGTGGTTATGTACAGCAACTTCCTGTCGAACTCTTTGATGTCCATCGAGTTTCCACAGACGAGCAGAACTGGATGTTGGCGACCCAGCGCCGGCGTCAAAGGTCAGGGTCAAGTCTTCAGGCTGGGAAGGGGTGGAGCCAACTGTGTCCAACAGTTTGTGTTTCCGCGAGTCTCTTTATTCATCACGTTGTACTGTTGTGGACACTCGGCTAGCTCCGCCCTCTCCCTCTGGTTCCACCTCCAGCTACTGGCGGACCTCGTTGGCGATCAGACTGTCCTCCCCTGACTGGAAATCC
This sequence comes from Chascanopsetta lugubris, assembly GCA_016785325.1. NCBI lineage: Eukaryota > Metazoa > Chordata > Actinopteri > Pleuronectiformes > Bothidae > Chascanopsetta > Chascanopsetta lugubris. The sequence continues at coordinate 11,061 of JAFBJT010108219.1, forward strand.
GCCTCGTTTATGCTGTTCCCTCCGTTCAGCATCTCCTCGTCCTGGGAGGAGCCGCGGTCCTCCTCGCCGCTGCCGCCCCCCGGTTCGTCCGAGTTCGGGTCCTGGAGCACCTGGGCGATGTACATCTGCTGCTGCTGCTGCTGCTGCTGCTGCCGGACCAAACCAGACCACAACCACCACGTTAAACCAGCAGGGGGAGACAGAACGGTTCAGACCGATCGACACGCTCATCAAACGTCACGACGTTAGCCGAGGGAGCTGCGGCACAACCCACTGGCAGGCTGAGGTAACTACAAACAATAGCGCACCTGAACTTTGCTGGTGGACGAGGGACGAGCTGGACGTCCGTTCTCCATGGTGTCCACATCCGTCTCCTTGGTGTCGATCTAAGACACAGAGACGGAGTGAGACGGCGTCCTGACTGAAGACATTAGAGACGTACGCTACCCTGTCTGAGCAGAGGGGGCGCTCTACCTTGTAGTTGTGAGCACTGAGGTACTTAAAGTGCCCGAAGCAGACGTGGGACAGACAGACCACGATGGTGACGATCAGCACCACCAGGGTGAACATGGAGGTCGGCGTCTCGAAACCTGTCCCGTGAGCAGTCGTTAGCATGTTTATGATATCGGTTTGTTATTCTTTTTCCAGCAGGGGGCGT
>JAFBJT010108220.1:0-23393 GCA_016785325.1 Chascanopsetta lugubris
CACGTGCATCTTCATCTGGTAGTGGTAACCTGGAACGAAATGAGGAAAGGGGTTCATGTCCAATCGGGCGCGCGCGGCTGTAGGTGATGGCCGCCTGGAGTCGCGAATGACGCCAGACGGGACATTGGAGAATAAACAAACTCTGCCGTGACTCACTACCGTTCCTCATCAGCCACGTGCGGATTGGACTGCGACTCACCTCCGAAGGGCGTGACGGCCCGCGTCTTCAGGTACATTCTGCTGTTGCGCCTCTTGCGCATCTTCCTGGTGTTGTATCCGATGTTGTTGCAGCGGTTCTTGCGGCAGCTGAGGCAGATGCCCTTCTTGAAGCGGTCGGGGCCCGTGCACTGGTAGGCGAAGCTCATGTGGTCCTTGTTCATGAGAGAGTCCACGAACAGGTGCACGGCGCGCTCGTGCTCGCAGTCGATCACATCCCTCCAGCCTGCGGAGGCAGAGGAGGGTGGGTTAGCTCAGCCACAAATCGATGGGCGGGCGGGCGTGCGGGCGGGCAGGGTGGGCCGACTGGCGCCGGTTTGTGGAGCGCTTACCCCCTGACGCTGCCAGGATGTCAGCCAGGGTACAGCCGGGCTGCACCTCGCCACCGTTGGGGTAGATGTCGATGTCCCCGATGGGCTGCCGGATCCCGATGCTGACGCCCAAAGCCTCTCTGGAATAGGTGTGAAGAACGTCAACGAAGTCGGCATCGTCCGGAGAGAGACGCTTCTGTTCCTCCACACCCTCGAACATGAATCCTGCTGGGTCCAGACCTGTCGGACACACGGAGACCACGCGGTGTCAGAAGAATGACTGCGCAGTTTCTTGGGAGTTCCTGCAGATTCGTGTTGAAACGATGCGTCGACTCTGTTCCATTGTAAAAATTATTCGATTACAATTTTCCTGAATCTAATCTTTTAAAAAAATAAATAAATAAAAATAAATAAAAATAAAAAAAGGTGCAGTGTGTACGATTTGGTGACATCTTCTGGTGGAGTTGCTCCACCTCTTCACCCTTTCCGTTTGAGCATGCAGGAGAACCTACGGTGGCCCTCAGTTGTCATTAACGCTCAAAAGACGTTTGGTACGTCCGCTCTGGGCTAGTGTGAAAACATGGCGGCCCCCATAGGGTGGCCCGCTCCTGGTTTAAAAATAGACTAAAGAGCTTCTTTCAGGGATACTTAAAAAGAAAGTCATACACTGGGATGATTGTGCATGTGTAAAAATGGCTTTACAGAATTGTTGTGTGCCTCCATTTCTGTAGATAGAAGTGACCAAAATCTTACACAGTGTACCTTTAATTCGTGTGATGTTGCAACTGTCGGTTAAGGACGATTTCAGACATGTCGTTCCCACATTTGCACCATTTCTTTTCGTCCATTCAAACAATCGTTTCATCGAATCAAGGAAAATAAGTGATGGATGATCACATTATGAAAACCGTCGACAGCGGCGGCTCTTACTCACCCGTGATCCTGCCGAGGGTCCCTCGCACGAACGTCCCAGCGTAGCCGGCCACGTGCGCGCCGAGGCTGTAGCCGATCAGGTGCACGTTCTGCAGCGGCAGCTGCTGCTCGTCCTGCGAGGACAAGAAGTTACGAGAAGCCGGCGTCAGCGGCTGCTGCCACAAGCGCACACTGGATAAACCCTGGAGCTCGGCCAGGGGGACGAGGCAAGCTCGGTTAACCCCGGGACCACATCTACCGCCAGTTACCCCCCACCCCCCCACCCCCTGCTCTCATGCAACAGCGCCCGTTCCATCTGTCCCAGTTGTAAACACAGACAAAGACTATTTCATGGAGTCAAAGTCAAAGATGGCAGGGTGCCCGAAAAACTCTCCGCTGGCTCCAGTTTTGCGACGGCTCTGCTGAATGGCCTCGGCTGAGCGTGACCTCAGAAGAGCTAAACGCTCTGTGGTCCCTCTCTGCCCAACGTCGGGCTCAAGCCTCTTCCAGGAGCAACGCGTCTAAAGACGACGGAGCTGGAGCTGCTGCCTCGGGGGCGAGGTCGGGATTGTAAAGAAACGTCACACGTTGAAGCAATTGAGCTGGATAATTACATTTCTTCAAAACGTGTTTCGGCACTTCTGTCAAGTGAGGAGGAGGAGGAGGAGGAGGAGGAGGAGGGGGGGGCGGAATCTGCTGAATCAGCGCGTGGACTAGAAACAGTAGCGAGGCAGGTTTGCAGCTGCTCTGCGTTGACTGGCTTTACCGCCAAGGCTCCGCGCCTCAGTCACTCCCCTTCTTGAAAACATCCATAGTGTGATGCATTTGGCCTATATACCCCCCCCCCCCACACACACACACACACACACACACACACACACGCACACGCCCTTCTGTGCCAGGAGAGCCGATAAGATAAGAGACGGAGCATCCACACACCTGGAGCCAGTCCAGCAGGGCGGCGATGTCCTGGCCCACGGTGCGGGTGTGGTTGACTGCGTCGCCGTACAGCTGCTGAGCCATCTCGATCCATTCCACCACCACCACGTTGGCTTCGTGCTCGCGCTGCATCACCGCGGCGACCAGCGTGTGCATCCAGCCTTGTAAAATCCCGGATATCTGCGAGGAGGAAGAGGAGGGAGGAAGGAGGGCGAGTCAGCGCTTTAACGCCACAAAGTTATTTCACCGCGACGCGTTGAATTTCAACGATCAAAGCCCGCTGCCTTCTCCGTCCATTCGACACCCAGCCAACAACTTTACTCTGGGGAGGCTTCGCTGCGGTTCATCCCCTGGGACCCCCGACAAAGAGAGAGACAGCGACTCGTACCGTCCAGCCGTGGATGATGAAGATGGTCTTGGCTGAGGCGTTGAAGCCACACTCCTGCAGACACTCCTTCTGGCCGGTGTGCAGGTAGCAGCCCTCCTGCTCCAGGTCCAGACTCTTCCTCATGTTGTACTTGATGGTTCCTTCGAACTGCTTGTTGCGGCCGGCCCACAGGTCGTCCAGTCCATCCTCCTCACCTGGAAGGGGGTAGGGGGTTGGGGGTGGGGTGGGGAGGGGAGACACCCAAGGATGAGGAAGTTAAATAAAGAACTCAAAGAATAAAAAAAAAAATTTAAAAAAAAGGACAGATTAAAATTCTTCCACTGCTCCCGACGGTCACAAAGGGCCACGTTGTTCTCTGGTGATGATTCAAACACAGGTTTCAGAAAAGCATTCAGCCAATGAGCCCTCACAGGGAGAGGGCCAGGCGACCAATCACCTCGCTCGTTACTGCAGCCAACATCTGCAACAATGAACTGGGTTTCTGGCTGGTTGGATTTAAGACTCTCAAAGAATCATTCAAATGTCAAATTCGCGACCAATCTTATATTCGAGAGAAAAAAAAGTAAATAGGTGATAGACATCAAATCGGTTTTACTTGTCGGCACATACAGAGTTATTTAACCATTTAGAAGTTTTTAATACGACCTCAAATTTGGATTGCGGGAACTTTTCTCAGAACAGGCTCCTCAAATACTATTCAAATATGCAAGTACACAAAAGATACTATATCTGGAATGGTTCAGAGTAATACTTTGGCCACAATTAGGTTCAATTTAAAACGTTTTAAAACAATACTCGATGCCTGGTACCTCAAATTTGATTGGCTCTTCCCAAGGATACGCGGGAACCTTGAGTTTAGCCGGCTGCACATGCGCAGAAGCCAGATGTCACCACCACCACCACCACCTTTCACTCGTCTCCCTTTCAAACCCTTGTCAAACCTCTTCAGTCATGTCTGACACGAACACAAACCCTGATCCGTGTATAAAAAATAAAAAAAAACCCGGGGCAGCACGAGGGTCAGAAATACACCCGGCACATGGAGACGCGGCTAATTACAGGCTGGATCACTCACATCCCGCATTCACTTCAAGCTTAATGAATCGCAGGAGGGGTTTTACACACAGTCTGGTTTTAGCCTCTCGGAGACAGGCAGAGACACCGGGAGGTTTAAATGAGCATGAACCCAACACCCTCTGGTGCAGCGGAGCCTCGCCGACCAGAGTGACTTCAGCTGGGCTGGAAGAGAAGGAGACGGCGGTCTGCGGTAAAACGCGGATTCAGCAGACTATCTTTTTCCAACTCGTTACACACACACACACACACACACACACACACACTCAGACAGAGAGAGAGAGAGAGGGAGAGAGAGGGAGGGAGAGGGAGAGAGAGGGACGTGGCGTTGTGCGTCCTAACACATGGAGCTCACTCCTAAAAAAAGGACACGTCAGTCCCACTCATTGAAATCCATCCCGGTTTTCTGCTCCACTCTGCCCGACACACTTGCTCTTAATTATTATAATTATCACCCTTTACTTATCTTATTATTATAATTATCTTTCACACGAGTAAGATAATGGATAATAAAAAAATAGGGGGGGGGGGTAAAAAAAAAAAAAAGGGGGGGGGGGGGTAAAAGTTCATTGTTTAAGAAAATGCCCTTTTACGCACGGGTTTGCTCCATTTTACCCACGAGTTTGCTCCATTTTACGCACGCGGCTCTTGCCCGTTTTGAACGCTGAAAATCAAACAACGGCCCCAATGAATGAAAAGTGTCGCCCCACTCCTCACCTTTGAGCACCACGTTCTCCCCCAGAGCGCAGGACACGAGGAGCGCGCACAGGAGGGAAATCCACAGTGAAGTGGGCTGAAGATTCATCTCTGGGGTCCCACGCGAGCGTGGAAGGACTCTCTCGGAAATCAAGAGAAAAGGGGCTCCCGCGGGGCGAGGATACGGGGCCGGTCTTTGTGTGGCCGGGTCCTCTGCGGTGGAGACGGAGCGGATGAGATCAGGTCCAGTGAGCGGAGCCAGCGAGTGGCGCGATGCGGCGCTCTGCGGATGTATGGACTTGCCAGTGCGAGGGTGTCATTAGAGTTTTAAATAGTTTCCCCTTTTCAGTCATCTGATCATCGGCTGATCTATCGCGCGTCTTATTGGTCAAGCCCCCGTTTGTTTACGTGGGGGGTGGGCGGGGCCAGAGCTGAATGGAGGGAGTCGTAGTAGTAGGGCTTCTCCCGTTGCGCGTGCACAGTTGCAGGGTGTGTGTGTGTGTGTGTGTGTGTGTGTGTGTGTGTGTGTGTGTGTGTGTGTGTGTGTGCGTCCCCGCCTTGAAGTGTCGGCGCAACCAGAGGTCGTTGACCTCTGGTTGCGTCAGCGCGTTTGAATGATGCGTCAAAAATCATCGGGAGGATCACGTGACTCCTTCATTCATGGGACTCAAAACAATGGGAAACATAATACACACACACACACACACACACACACACACACCCTCCTCCTCCTCAACTGCTCATTAGCATACGTGGGAAACCCTCAGCACCCCTCTATGGAAATATTTAAAAGGCTGTGGATCATGTTGGTGTGTGTGCGTGTGTGTGTGTGTGTGTGTGTGTGTGGAGGGGGGGGGGGGGGGGGGGGGGGGGGGCTGGGCTCCCTCCCCCATGCATGAAAAGCATCACCCTGGCGCACAGCCAAACCATCAGTTTATCTCACCGACCAGTTTGAATTGATGAGGGAAAGAATGGGCGCACTCACGCAAGGGTCTCTAGCTGCTACAATAACACCACTGTGTGTGTGTGTGTGTGTCTGTGTGTGTGTGCACCAGGCTCTGCAGCAGGAAGTGTCACCTGCAGCCCCATGGAGCTGCAGCTCCTGGTACTCTGACTCCACACAGATGACTCCCACTGAATCTGTGCAAACAAAGTCCTGCTGCTGGTTACAATGTGCACTGGGTCAGTGGGTTGACCACCGCACCGCAGTCTGTCCTCAAACACACACACACACACACACACACACACACACACACACACACACACACACACTCACTACTGTGCTGATGTCTTTTTGATTCAATGTGCCAAAAGCCCTTTTTAGAAATAATAATTTCCTGGTCTGTAATATAGAATAATGATGGACATGGGGCCTCTGGTCTTCTTCTTGTGGGCCCTTGTGGCAGACATGCCTTGCTAAGTGCAGTGGCCCCTGTGGTAAATGGTGAAATTGGCCTCAAAGGGCACCAAACAGATCCAGGCCACCTTTCAAAAATGTTACTCTGGCTCATTTGTGACCCAGATCTGGAAAACAGGAGCGAGCCATTCGACATGCTGTTTTTGATTATTTCCTCCTGTGCCAATGTAGGGAGAAAAAGAAACAGAAAATCCTCCCGCGGGCTCAACCAACCTGTGAATGTGAGACAACTAAGGGGGCAAAATGGAATTTCAGGGTCTTTTTGTGTCCCACACAAAATGGAAGGAAGTCTCAAGGGGCCCATATATTGTGCAGTGTGTAAGAAGGATGCAGAGTGGCCCTTGTGGTCAATGCTGTGTGTATATAGGTCAGATAGAGCAAAATACATCAGGGTTAAGTTTGGTTAATGAGATGTTTCTGTGGCAAACACAGGCAGTGCGTGTATTTACTATGTGCATGTGTGTGTGTGTGTGTGTGTGTGTGAGTGTGTGTGTGTGAGTGTGTGTGGAGGGGTGTATTGGAGGGTGGGTGATGCCGGCAGAGAACATCAATATGCAGGCACAACAATGTGACACACTGCTGTGTGTGTGTGTGTGTGTGTGTGTGTGTGTGTGTGTATTTGTCGTGTTACTTTGCACATGCACTCATTCACCCCAGTGTCCCTCTGTCTCTGTACTTCCCCTCCAAGTCATTACAAGTAAAAATGTGCTTATTGTATCCACTGTTAAAACAACAACAACAACAAAAACATGGCGGTGCAAGATGGCGGCCTCTGCAGAGAGGACCACGTCCTGAAATGAATATATAGGGCTCATTCAATGAAGAAACAAATGACACTTGATTATTATACATTCTTTTATCAAAAACAGCCTGAGAGTCCGGGCTAAATTATCAAAGTAGTTAAAAAAAATGTAAAGTACAAATTTGAATAAAACACACAAATTTAGCGTTGAAGTGTTCAAATCCGTGCTGGACTGTCTTCAGTGAAGCAGTAGCGCCACCTGAAGTTAAAACTAAGAAGTACAATACAGTAAAGTGCAAATTTCATGTGTGGGCCACACTCCATTATATTTGTAGAATTTGCTGCAGGCCAGTAAAAAAATGCACCACGGGCCGCAGTTGGCCCACAGGCCTTAGTTTGGACGACCCTAGGGCCTATGAAATCAATCATCTCTGTGTAAAAAAACATAATGTAATTATCATATATTTGATTTCTGCCAATAGAAACTGAGCTAAATCGTACACACTGTACTTTTAAGACTGAAGAAGTATTCATCAAAGGATGCGCTGGATACAAGTGCCTCCAAAATAACATTCTATTTCGGATGCGGGATCGAGCTCCCGTGTATAAATAACCACAATATTGCAGCTTCTCATGAGGCCACGAGAGTTCGTCTGCTGAGATCGATGTGATCCGCTCTGCCCCGCCCCTCTAATGCAAATCATGTGTTCAGCGACATCAGCGCTGTCTGCTGGGCCCCCGTCACGGCTGCGTGCGAGGCTGTGCTGCGTCAGAATTATGAATCACATGACGACCTTCGAAGGGATGGTGGTGACAGTTGTAAAAGTACAGTCAGCAGCAATTAGTGCAGGGTCATGGGGGAGCAGGGAGACGCCATGCAGATGAAAGGAAATGTCATTAATCAGATAATCCCATTTGTCTGATGAGTCCAACCTATGTATGTGTCCATCTGGAGACTTTGAATGTCTAATGACTGAAGTTAGAGCAAAGGAGCCACCGGGGTCAAAGGTCATAATGGGATTGAATTCAATTGTAAATCAATGGGGAATGTGACTGTCGAGTTTCTAGGGCAAAATTTGAATATTTCGTCACCCATAGGTCTCTGCAGAGTGCTTATGAGGCTCGTAGTGGGCAGTTCAGTCGCACGTTCAATTGTCGGCCTAACTCCTCCTACTTCCTGGTTCATCCAAAAATGGGCAAAGAGCACCGATAGCGCTGGGGTGGGGCCCATGGTGCTGTCACAGCATCCACAGAATGTGCCAGTTCAGCCCCAGTGTCACTGAGGAGGCCACGCCCTTTAATTGTGCATATTTTAAAACATTGATTGGATGAAAATAAGTGAGTTAGAAAAAAAAATCACTGGTTGGGACCAAAACAGTAGTTTGTGGCAGACTTTAAACAGGTTTAATTCACCTCGAAAGTTGATCATTTTAACATGGGAGTCTATGTGAGGATGGATTGGCTTTTGGAGCCAGCCTCAAGTGGCCACCCTGTGAACTGCAAGTTCTTCCACTTCTGTTTGGGACTCCTCCGTCAGCCCTGGACGTTGCCTTTTGGGTCATAATATCAACCAGAATGTTACGCCAGCCTACTATTACTATCATTTCTTTCATTCAGCCACCGACATCCAACTTCACTGCAACAGTCACTAAATCTCACCTCTAGATGGCACAAAATCCTACACACAAGTTCTTCTACAAAGGACAATTTGATCCTTAACGTGAAGCCCAATCATGTTAGTGCTCCCCAAAGACCGGCCTCTGTTTTGAGGCCAATATATTTTGAGCCTGTCAGACTTTAATCTAATCTCCCTCCAACTTTGATTTTGACAAACATCTACATCTGAAACTCAGAGTGACAGGAGGTCTGCAGCTCGTCAGAATTCTTTCTCAGACTTCCCAGAATCAACGTGTGGGTCCAACCTGCATGTCAGACACTGGACTTGACATTTAAGACAAAGTCGCTTCTTATACAAGAGAATTATTATTCTTTCCGTCCGCAGTCCTCAGCCAGCTGCCCGGCCTGAGTGCCAGTGTGAGTCTGTCTGCGCTGAGCTGGGCTGTCCTGGTCTCGCCCCTACAAGGTCTGGCTGCTCGGCCAGACCTTGTAGGCCTAACAATGAGGTACAGTGCAATGTTAAAATAATCACAATCACACTGTAACCCTGTGCAGGCTGTGTGGGGAACTTGAGCGGAAATTAAACATCGACTGGAAAGTGGTTCTATTCTGATACTCTCACTTCTACAACAACACCACCCGACGTCTCTGAAATGATCTACTGAACCACGACAGTTTCAAGAAGAACTTTTTCACACCAACTGACTTTTTGCTGCGGGAGCCACCATGATTAACTTTCAAGTTCTCATCACCAGGAATAATCAATATCTGCCCTGTGTCATTCCCAATGAAAACATCATTTTCTTTGTGCAAGTAAAGAAATATAATAACAATGATTACAATTGATGTAATAATTAATTCATTAATAATAATAATAATGATAGTAATAATAACAACAACAACAACAACAATAATAATAATAATAACAATAATAATAATAACAATAATGATGATAATAATAATAATAATAATAATAAAAATAAAAATAAAAAAATAATAATAATAATAATAAATGCAAAAAAAATCATCATCATTATTACTGTTGTCGTACAGCTCCATCAGGCGACGACTCGAGGTTCTACTTACTTGTGCCCTAGACTTCCCGTCACCCACTGCAACACACCGACCATGAGACGGCAGCGCCATCGTGCGGCCCGAGGTGCACCGCGCCGGACAGTGACACAGCAGGAGGCGGAGGAGGCGGAGGAGGAGGAGGAGGAGGAGTGGGGCAGCGAGCCAGACCGGATCCTTCATGAGGGAAGAGGCCAGGGAGAGCCAGCCAGCCCCGGCTTCTCTTCTCGTCACTGACACTATTCTTCACTGCGAGCCCCGGAGCCCGAGCAGGGGGCTGCGTTACTGTGCGTAGGATGTCCCGGCATGAAGGTAGGAGCTCGCCCGGCCACCGGATGTGAGCGGTTCGGGATTTTAACGGCTAAAAAACCGGGAGACAAGAGCAGCGGCGGCTAACGTTAGCTAGCCGAGAGATTCTTGTTTTGCTGCTCATCCTAGCTAACGTCGGCTACGTGTTTGCCGCTAGCCGCAAGGTTGCAGTGGGAGTTCGCTTCGTGGGAGGACGACAGCAAAAACACCCGGCTGACACCGCGGACACCGCGAGTCGACGTGTGCGGCTTTTCCGAAGCACAACAAGAGGCTGGAAAACGCCAGGCTAACTGCTGCTAGCTAGTCTGCAAGCTAGCTGGTGATAGGTTATGTAGGTGAACGTAAAAGGGGGAGTGCCGAGAAAATGGAATTGGAGCGGATTCCTCCTGCTTGTTGTTCGAGGTAGTGGCTTGTCACCTCATTATTTTTTTTTTTTGCCCACTGTAATCTCAGCTTCCTCCCTGTCACAAGTTGCACGGTGGGGTCCCAGTTAGTTTTGCCGAGCTAACAATTAGCAAACCCAACATTCACCTCGTCCTTGTGACCAACCTTGTTGGACTGGAAGTTGGCTCGCTAGTGTGTCTCGGTGGATATTGTCAGTGGGTGTTTCCGCTCGCCGACCGTTGGGAAGTTGAGTTAAAGGTGAGCTCCACCCCGGGTCGATTAGCATGTCAGCTAACAGCCAAGCTAGCTGGCATTATTGATCAGTTTGGCTCGGGGTCCCTGTGGCAGCGAAGGTGAGTCAGGGCCCGGCGGCCTCTCGGGCTCCACGCCGGTGTTGTTGTCAACTTTACAGTCCGGAAGTGGTCGGGTTATTTATCTGTGCGATGCGGCGTGAGGTGGCCCGTGGGGCCGTGGGAGTGGGTGAGTGGGTCAGTGGCTGCCAGTGGGCTTGCTAGCTATGCGGGGAAATATGAGGGAGTTTCGACAGCCTGCTGTCATTCTATACACCGGGACTGCACGACTGTCCAAGTCAATCAAAAACAAGCGAGGACCTGAAGACGCGGGGTCCCGTTTACCTCACGAGGCACCCGAGGTGAAGCCTGTCATTCCTCGGGTTGGCCTGAGTGTTTGTGGGTGTACGTTGAGCTAAGTCAGCATTGATCTATCTTGAAGTGTGCTAGCACAGTGTGTAGGATACAGGGACGTCCACTGGTTGTGTGTGTTATCCCTGACCTCAGCCTCCCTCTCCAGGCGAACAGGAGAACCTGTGATAGCCTCGTACCCTTATCGAGGCAAACTCAATAAGCTGTTTGTTTTGCTCATGATGGGATGCTGTAAGAACGCACGGCAGAGTCCTCAGAAGAGGACTCACTCCTGGTGTAAACACACGCGGGAACCGCTCGTGTTTACATCAGGAGTCAGTCAGGAGTGAGTCCATTATTCCACAAGAATAATGTAAACAGCGGTTAGTCAATTTGGTTTTTCTAGGTGTCTGTGCCCTCAGCGAGTCACGTGATGAGGATCCAGGTGTTTTGAAATGTTGGAAAAAGCAGACACACTGATCTACCAGTCACTTTACTCGGTCCAAAGGTAACGCGACAGCGTGCAGGGTTTGTCTGAGCCTCATCCTTCCCTTTCGTGCGCGTAGCAGCTGTGGTTACATCCAGTTATCATTCAGACCGACACGGTGTTCACGTTGTCCGTTCGAGGCCACTGACACCCTCCGTAGACCGGACCACAGGGGAGCACTCAGTGATCATGATGACGCCTGGATTGATGGCGTGAACGAAAAGCAGGCGCCGCTCTTTTGCAAATGTTTCCCCGTGGGACTAATAAAAGATGATCTTATCTCACCTTGTCTACACGTACGCTTCTTAGCCTTGTAGTTGCAGCAGTGGACCTGTGAATGCCTTTATCCAATATTCACACTACAGGAGAAGATACACACCTGCAGCTGAGTCCCAGCCGAACCAAAATGCACGGAGGCAATGCTTTCAATGTATTTATTGCGTCATTATTTTGCTGCAAACGTCAAAACTGAAACAGCCATTCAATCCTCGTCACCCGTGTCGAAACAAGTACAAGGGTTTATTGGATATTACAATGTGAATACTGCCAAAATGCTGCAAACGGAGTCAAATCACACTCTGTCATAGCCTCAGTATCTGTAAGGTTTTTGGTCTGGTTGTTTATTCCAGCAGAAATGTATAAACTGTATGTCAAGAGGAACTTTTTACTCAATGTTGATCTGGAGCAACTAAATGAGAATATTAAAGTGCTAAAGATTTGTACCAGTTGTTGATGATCCTGTGTATTATATTCATACATCTAACCTCCTTTTTCCCTCTTCCTCCTCCTCCTCTTCCTCCTCCTCCTCCTCCTCCTCCGTCCCTCAGGTGTGAGCTGCGACGCGTGTTTAAAAGGCAATTTCCGTGGACGACGATACAAATGTTTAATATGCTACGACTATGACCTGTGTGCATCGTGCTACGAGAGCGGCGCTACGACGACCAGACACACCACAGAGCATCCCATGCAGTGTATATTAACCCGAGTTGACTTTGGTGAGTGCACTCGATATTCACGTCAGACTATTTATAGGCAGGGCCGCATATGTGATGTGCGTTATACAGCGTTATGTGTTGTTTGTCATCGATTCAAGCTTGTTGGCGTCCGTGTAACCGGAGATAACGTCAATGATTTCAGCCAAAGACAGGCGGATAAACATTCCAGGACTTTTACTATTATACAGCGTTTTGGGTTTAGTGACGTCGAGTGCAGGTTTCATTTTATAGCTTAGTAACCCTCACCTCACCCTCTAGGCTTGTAGGAGAAGCCTACTCAAGCCTTTTAGTTATCATTCATACTCAAAACAGTGTTTATTCTGTCCATTCTGGGCTACTGTAAAAAAACGAAACATGGTGGTTCAACATGGCAGCCTCCATAGAGAGGACCCACTCTCGATGTAAATATGAAGGGCACACTTCGTGGTTATTACAACAAACAAGAAAACAGTGATTACATAGTACTCTCCCCTCTTAAGCCTTCGTTTTGATTTGTAGTAAGAATGATGGAAACAAACACGGAAGCAGTGTGAAAACTCTGATTGCATCACAACAGCGTTGAATGCGTATTACTCATGGTCTGTGGGCGCTTCCCCTCCGTGGCCGTCACGAACGCGCAGCAGTGACAGAGTTAAAGTTGAGGTGAACTTCAGTTGGCAGTGTCTTGTGTCGTCTGACAGGCAGGCTGCTCCCAACTAGCGGAGCAGTGATTGATTTGACCTTGACGGCCCGAGGAGTCTCAGGGAGCACGTTATCGTGTTGTGCCTCCGGGTTCGATTCGTCACCGCGTGAATAAAGAGGCAAAGGATTCGCTCACCTGTTCTTGATATCTGTATCCGTAGGAGGTCGTGTTACCACCTCGTAATCAGTTTTCAATGTGTGCAAATATTCCTGTTTGTGAGCGACTGCCTCTCGTTTTGCAATATTTCTTAACACATTGTGGTGCAGTGTGATATGTTGCCGGTCCAACCTTTCACACATCGGACGAAAACTGTTGCTGGAAACACAACAGAAGATGCAGTCTCGCGCACGCACGCACACACACATGTACGTGTGCACACACACACACACACACACACACACACACACACACACAAACGTATTCAGAAGACTAGCGGTTGTCAGGATGGAAGGAGAAGCAAAAGATGTCAACTTGTAGAGGTCAAACAAATTGAGACCCTTTGTTGATTAGGGACAACATCTGTGTTGACGTGTCACTGTGAAACAACATCAGCTGTCATGTCCCGTCTCCTGTTGCTCTCCCTCACCATGAATGTCACCTGAACACCCCCCCCCCCCGGTGTTGGAGGGGCGCGTCTGAGCCGGACAGTTGTTTCAGCTTTGTTCAAACTTTGATCGATGAGTTGCAGCGGAAGCGCTCTTAGATTCTCGCGCCTCCATTTGTCGCGCGGGTAAAACACACTAATGCAGCGACGTTGATTGACTCTCCCTCAGACTTGTACTACGGCGGCGAGGCCTTTTCGGTGGAGCAGCCCCAGGCCTTCACATGTCCCTACTGTGGCAGAATGGGCTACACGGAGATCTCCCTGCAGGAGCACGTGGCTGCAGAGCACACAGAGACCTCCACAGAGGTGGTAAGTTGATGCTGGAAGCCTTGACGTCTGTCTGGGGACATTTAGGTCCGTGCATGCTACAGATTTCTCCTAGATTGTGATTGTTTATAGTCGTGCTTCACTCTCACCCACAGTTATTCTTGTTGTCAGCTCCCGACGATGGAAGAAACTAATTGGTTGTGACGGAGGCATCTCTCAATTGTTTTCAATCATTCGAACCGAGAATGGCAGGAAGAGATGATGTGGCTTATTCCTCCACATAGAAATCAATCCACTGGATTAAATAACCAACCGAGATCAAAAATAAAAACACATTCTCAATTCATCAAATGTAAAACAGCAGTTTACGATTTTAACATTACATTTAGAATCGAAGTAAAATGCCGATACAGACAATTTACAAAATGCTGAATCGGTCCTGACCATCACCCTGAGTCACAGCTCCTCTTTGAACAAATATCATTTGAATAGTAGATGTAAATGTACCTATGTGAATGTTTGCTCAAGACGCAGAAGCAGCCAAGTGGTGAATGTTGAATGTGCATTGAAGTGTGTTGATAATTACTCGTACGCGCTCTCTCTCTCTCTTCCTGTCCTCAAGATCTGCCCCATATGTGCAGCGCTGCCAGGTGGCGACCCAAATCATGTGACAGATGACTTTGCTGCTCATCTCACACTTGAACACAGAGCTCCCAGAGACTTGATATCCTTTCCATGTCATGTTGTAGTTCCACTGTTGCAGATGTGGTCACAATGAGCATGTTGAATTCGTGTTGCAGTGTTTTGCTTAAAAGCTACATGGTTTTTTTTCACGGAAAATGTCTCTTAAAAAGTATTTCCATTGTATCAGGAGAGAAATTAGAATAGTTGTTTACATTGTTTTCATCTCGAGCCACCTGGCCGTCTAGAAACAGCACGGTGAGCTGGCGCACGCATTTCCTCTAAATGCAGGAGGCAGAAACAGTCGGGGGCAGAAAATGCAGATATGTGCCAGTGGAAGGGAAATCTACAGAGGATGTGAGAAAGAACAGGCAAAGACAAACAAAGAAAAGCTGCTTTGGGATTATTTACATGTGACTGTGTGTAATCGTTCTTCGGAGTCAGTCATCACTCATTTGACTCTGAAATCGGAGACAACCACAGTGTGAACCTACGTGTGTTTTTGTTTATAGTCGTGTGGTGGATGTTTTAAATACATGTGGTGGGGAAAATAAAATCTGCATTTATATAGTTGAATGAAATGGATAGAAGAAGTGCAGATAAAGTACATCAGTAAAGTTGGAAGGAAGCTTCGGATTGTGGTTCTAGTGAGTGTTTGAGTTCATGCAAATAAGTTCAAAGCTGAGTGAAGCACATTTAGAAGAGTCAATATTTTAAAGACAGAAACTCTCAAACTGGGCTCACTCCGGGTTCGTGAATGTGAGGCGCTTTTACATCAGCGTACACGTCTGCGGGCCTGATCATATTGATGTTAAGATGAGTATTTTAGTAAAGAAATGTAGATAATTGAAATAATAATGAGTGTGATAGTACTACCATGTCCCAGACGTGTCCCTTAACGGCAAACTGCACGACGAGTCCAGTGGGGTGCGGCACGTGAGGAGGATGTTTCACCCGGGGCGAGGGCTGGGGGGTCCGCGAGCCCGCAGGTCTAACATGCACTTCACCAGCAGCACCACAGGGGGGCTCTCCACCAGTCAGAGCTCCTCACAGAGCTCCAACTACAGCAGAGAGGCCATGGACCCCATAGCAGGTCGGTCGAAGACACACACATGCGCACGCACACACACACACACGCACACACTGATAATATTTGGCGCAAGGAGGCAGAAACTCCCTTTGGGGCAGAACATGAAGCTGTCGAGCCTCAAAGTAGGTCAGACAGATTTCTCACTGTGATAAAGTCACATTTTGCCACGTATTCTTTTGGGGCAGGTGTGGGTGAGGGGTTCGATTGTCAACCCCCCCCTCCCCTCCCCTCCCCTCCACAGACTCACCACATGAATGAGTAACACTACTACTATGGAAGAATGCCTCTCTACTGCATCATGGAGTCACGGGGGTCTGGTGTTTGTGCCGCCGAGTCTTCCCATTCAGTTCAGTGTCACTCGGTTCCAACTGCGCGAGGCTCAGTACACACACGAGGTGAAGTGATCAAACATTTACATGTGCATTATTGATTGACAGGTGCTCGTTGCCCATGTTGACTCCACGTTTTAGCGTAAGCTGGGAACGTGCTGTGAACCACGTAGCGGGGGTCCGAGCGGAGTTGTTGATGCCGCTCCCGATGCGACTGCGGTTCAGCGACTGGCGCTCACCCTGTCAGCTCCAGCTGTGCCGTAATGAGGCTCCTGGTTCAGGCTGTTAATCACACACACACACACACACACACACACACACGCACGCGAGACACCTGCCTCCTCCAGAACGTCCCGTCACACCTGCCTATTCCTACTGATCCGACGGGTTTGAGTCTAAAGACGCTCCGAGCTCTGAACACCCTGTTCTTTACATTCCGTGTCGCCTGCGTTCGCATGGAAACGCTCCCTCCGTTTCACCTCGGCGCATCTTTCAGCCGCGAAACGAACAAACGGCGACTAATGAAAAGCCTCTGTCTGTCCCGCCGCCGCAGAGCTTCTCTCCCAGTTGTCGGGGGTGCGGCGCTCGGCGGGCGGCCAGCTGAGCTCGGGCCCCTCGGCCTCTCAGCTGCAGCAGCTCCAGATGCAGCTCCAGTTGGAGCGCCAGCAGGCGCAGGCGGCGCGTCAGCAGCTGGAGACGGCCCGGAACGCCACCCGGGGCGGAGGCAGGGCCAACGCGATCCTCAACACCAACTCGGCCGCCGCCAATCCCAACCCCAGCGCCAACCACAACACTAACCCCAGCCCCAACCCGGGTCCGCCGGAGTCCAACACACCGCATAATGCACATAGCTCCCAGTTTCTACTCAGCAGGTGAGACTTGACTTTCCCCTCCGCTCTTTAAAAAAAAAAAAAATATCCGCAATGGCCGATCTCAGCCTCACTGCCGTTTCCCCCCCCCCCCCCCCCCCCCCCCCCCCCCCCCCCCCCCTCTCTTTTTTTTTCAGGCTGAGCGAACCGCGGCTGTCGGAGGCCGAGCGGCAGGCGTGCGAAGCCCAGTGGGCCGACAGGAGCCTGTTCGTGACGGAGCTGCTTCTGTCCACGCTGCTGCCCGACGAGGACGCGTCGGCCTCCTCCTCCGAGGACGAGGACGACGGCCACGGCCCGTTGCGGAACTTCGCCGACTTCCAGGCCATGGGCTGCGTGGAGGTCATGACCCTGGACGTGGCGCTGGAGAACCTCAACCTCAAGGAGACCGCCCCGGCCGCCAAGACGACGAAAACCACGCCCAAAACAGCACCTACGAAGAAAGAGCCCCCGGCGCCGCCCCTTTGATGTCACGGCCACTCCCTCCCCTCCAACCACCATTGTAACTGGCCGGACTGAAGCGTCGGTCCAACTGCCAATGGATGACGAAAACAGACTGCAGTTTTTTTTGTTTATTTTGTTTATTTTATTTTTTGGCTTTGTTTTGTTTTTTTGTTTTGTTTTCTCAGTGATTGTCATTTCAGCTCTGTCGCTCCCCCTCTCCACCCCCCCTTGTTTATTAAGTTGTGTACATTGAATAAAAGTAGTGAGACGAGAGAATGTGAACGTAAGCGAGCAAGCGTGGCGGGTGCGTGAGAAGAGGACAAATAACTATATAAATATATTATAGAAAAATCTATATGAACGCTGATAATCAACTCCACACACGAGCCGCGTCTCCTCTGGCGGACGAGCGAAGCGCAGTCGGCCGTCTTTAAAGAGACGAACACGTCCCACACACATACACACACACACACACTCACCCAGGAGAGAGGAGGAGGAGGAGGAGGAAGAGGAGGAAACCTCTCCGGTTTAAAAAACAAACAAACGCTGCTGTGTATTTATAGTTATTAATTAAAGAAGTGCTTGGATGGTTTACCACAACTTGAGCATGAGCTTAAAAAAAAAATCACCATGTGCCCATTTTGAACTGCACAGTCACCCGGCGGTGAGGGCGTCGCCCTCTTTGGCTCAGACACCCGAGTAACTGTAAATGAACAGTGCCGACCGAGTGCCACATCACTGGCATCTCTGCACCAACACACACACAAAGACTGAGGACCGCATCCTGGTAACATTCATGTCTGGTCTCAAACCCCCCCCCCTCCCCTATCTCCCCCCTCTCCCCCCACTCCCTTACTGTATGTGAGATCACCTGTTTTTTGGGTCACGTGACCTTGCTTTATATCAACTGTGGGCACTTTGGTTTTGAATTGCATATCCAGTGTCCGTTTGTGTACACTACAGATGCGCGACGCGAAGGCGACACACAACTCGGAGGCAAGCGGAGACGGAACAATCTCATTTTCAGGCCTTTTCTAACATGGACAGAACGAACACACACACACACACACACACACACACACCCTGGTCTGCGTACGGTTATGTTTTTCTCACCCATATCTCCTCTCTCTCTCTCTCTTCTTTACGGAAGACCAGATGCTACTTTCTCAAGCTTCCTGTGATCTGAAATTAATCTTCTCTCCATTACTCTTGAATGCAAAGATTACTCATCATGTGACTTGAAGGAGAGAATCCTGTATTTCTCTTTCCATTGATTTCTCAGTCAATTAAGAAAAAGACAAAAAATCAACAAAAAAGATCTTTGTATGCCTCCACTGCTACCTGAAGAAATGCAATGTATGTTTTTGGCTGAGCAAAGGAGCCAAACGACAGGGTAACCCTTTCAGTTTGGAGGACAATAAAAAATGTTTTGGATGGAAATGAACTAACCCAACCCTGCTCTCTGCCTCGTGTTCTTGAACCCCGTCGGCTGTCACACATGGGCATCAAACCACCGTCCATCAGCGCCACATTCACCTCAGCTCTGGGAACTTTAAAGAAGCGTCTGTGCCAAATCACTGAATTATTATCTCCGCTCACACCCCCTAAATAAGAGTGGTCTGAAAAGATGTGAGAGATTCTTTCAGACTGTTCAAAGCTCGGTTGCCATGGGAAACCAAATACATGCAAAGTGGAAGGAAATGAGCAGAGACACGAGATGTTTAAAAGCACAAATGCATCACAGTCATGTAGATATTCAATCGTAACCTAGTCTCTGTAGTTTTTTTTTTAATAGTGTATTATCACTAATTTATTTAAATGCTTAATTCTTTAATAACATGCTATAAAAAATGTTTTAATTATAGTCTTTAAAACAAAGAAGATACCTTTGTCCTAAATACTTACCTTTAAAGTAAAGTAGAAATAAATAAAAAGTAGAAAAAGCCTCAAACAGAAGACACACAGAAGACACAACTCAGTGGTGTTGTATTCTTTGTAATTTTAATTCCCATAATTTAGTTTAAATGCAGACATTTTTCCTCACTAAAATCTTAAATAAAACATTACAGTACGATATATGCAAATCAGAAGAGCTTTAAGATTTTTGAAAAAGCAGGCTACAGTTTCTTTTTGATTATTTATTCATCTATTATTATCGTTATTATCATTATTATCATCGTTATCATTATCATCATTACTGTTATTTTTCTCTTACTTTGTAAGGACCGGACAGTTAAACAGCAGTAAACAGTAAAAAGACAACACAGAGCTGTAAAGCCTGCAGGCCGGCCGAGGAGCACATTCTATTACACAACAGACCATAATACTAGAGACGGCACGCCACATCCAGATGAAGGTCTGACCTCACGCCCCTCCTCCAGCCCCTGTGAGGCCATGCTGCTTCCACGGACAAACAGGAGAGGGCGCTACTCCACCAGGGCACGGCGGAACTACTACATGACCACAGAGTGACGGCGATGTGGTTCTCGCACCATCGCGAGAAACAGCTTGTATTGCACATTCAGGGAGAAAGTAAAATGGCACATTCTGTTTCTCGAGTTTTTCGCTACGAAAACAATCAAATAGACAAAGTTGATAGAAATGCAGAAGAAGCACGGAAACTCCCTCAATGGCAACAACGTCACACCACTCGGGTTCATACTGATCAGCTGAAACACACCGGTCGAAAATGCTGCCCCTGTCTATCGGGAGGAAAAGTGTCAGGCTGCACCATCTAGTGGCTGGAAATGCATGTGACACCCCCACGTATTTTTTATATCGCAAATTCAAACCTGTGGGGTGAGAAATGTTTTAGTTTTTAGGACAAAGTAATATATATATATACATACATTTACACAATTAGTCGGTATCGTCTAACAGTGACCGAAAACAACGTGTCCATGAATTAGCAATCTGCGACTGTAGCTAGCACATTTTGGGTGATTTCACAAAATATTTTTGTATCTGCACTTTTATCTTCACTCTTTTCAAAATACTCCTAGAAGTTTAAAATCAAATTTGGTAGCATTTTTTGTTTTGTTTGAAACATTGCATTTACTCAATGTCACCACTAGAGGGCGACTTTCACTTTCCCTCCCCATCTTGAGCAGTGCATCCCTTTTGGCCTATCAGGGCTGAGAACGCATGGAAGAAAAAAAAAGAAGATTGAATTACAAAGGGGGCGCCATGGAGCACGGTGATTATGCATAAACAACATTATCCGAAACATTTAGTTTAAACAAATAATCTGACGTGAACCTTTTTTTAAATTTCGAATGAGCATTATGCAGTAACCGCTACTGTTAGCTTAGTTGCTACGAGTCTTGGGCACTGCAAGCTAGTTTCACATTCGCAAACTGTTATGCTGCAAAGCTAGCTGAAGAGACGCTAACCTGGAAGCTAGCCCGCAAAATTAGCCTCTTAACATATGAGTAAATACCTCATGCATTTTTGGCAGATTTCAAACCAGTTTAAGTTTAAAGTTGTAAAATAGTCAAGACAAATAGAAGTCGTTCATTGAGACGAGAAATCTTGCAAATTAAAATTTGGTTCATGCTAAGTTTCACGTCTTTTTATGACGAGTAGCATGCAGGAGTGAAATTGCTAGCTTTAGCATAGCACTGAAACAGCAACTTGTACTTCTGAAACCGCGAGCTTTAGCTTTAGCACACTTAGCACCTCGGACAACTACAAGCTACAGATCTTTGAGGTTTTATGGCGAAAAATGAACAAAAAAACAAAAAAACGCATCCGAGGAGAATTTGGACACGCCCACTCCACGGAGCCCCCTCTGAATAACGCAGTCTGGAAGAATAACAAGGGTATGAGCTTCATGAGTCATATTCCGCCTAAACAAGGAAACAAATGTCCTCAGAGTCCAGTTTTCCTTTAACCCGTTTTAAAGATTCCTCTGCTACACTGATTCTGTTTCTTGATCTAGATTTCACCCTCGGTGAGCGGTCGCCCTGGTTTTTCAGCTGGTGAATCGAAGCGGTTCAGGGAAACAAAATTACAAAGTGTTTTCATCTGAAATTCAAAAATAAAAATGGTAAAATTTAAAAATCTGATCTACTGGCAACCGACACGACAATCTACACGTCACAGGAAACACACCGGGGCGGGTCGGAGGGGAAGGGTGGCAATGGCACCAACAAGGTGAGACACCTTGTCACAATAATAATAATAATAATAATAATAATAATAATAATAACAATGAAAGTAATAATAAGACTCGTGGTCACTGTGAACTGGTCCCAGTTCACCAGTTTCCCCGTCGACCCCACAGTGTGTCCCCTCCTCCCCCAGTGTCAGGAAGCTCGTCCGGGTTTAAACTCAGATATGGTAGAAAAATATATAGTCTTGATGAGATTTCTCTAGTTAGTCTCTTCAGTTCTGAATTGCACCCACACATGTAGTTAGAACACGTCGCAGTAGCAGTGTAAAGTGACAGGGATCATGATTAGCACTACTACTACTACTACAACACAAGAACAAACAAAAACAACAGCTCGTCGTGTGCACACTTGCTCTTGCTCTCGTTCTCTCTAGACACTTCAGGTTATTTGTTGTTGTTTTTTTTTACTTGCACTTAAAAATTCATAGTTAATAGTTTTGTCTTTCATTGGCATCTTTAGGCAACAGTTTTTTTTCTTCTTCAGATACTCGACGATATGGTTACGATGTAAACACCACGATAATTTCTTTTTTTTGACCGTATCTTCACAAAGTTAAAATACAATGTTACAAGGCAAGTGGTTACTTAAGCATAGATTTGTTCATGAGAAAAAAAAATGAAATTAGGACACACACCAACAACGAGAAAAATAAAGGAAATTGCAACACCTGGCAATCGAGTTTGTTGAAATAAAAAAAAAAAGCCTTTGTTCATCTACAGGTCACATGACCCGCTTAAAAAGCTGGTGATGATCAGTATTTAACCCCGCCTCCCCAAAAATACTCTCATATTCAGAGGCTATGTCCACACGAGAATGAAAATTTGCGAATCCAAACATTTTTTCTCGCATCTTCACAGATGCACAGAATCCTAAGGGGAAGGTGGAAGCTGCAGTACATATGCTAAGTCATTAGGTGGCAGTGTAAGTCTTCTCATAGCCCTTGTTTCTTGATCAAATTGATTTGTTTGTAGGAATATTAGGATTTTAGTGTTAAAGTAAGGACAGGAAGTTGTAATACTGTAGTGTCTCAGTGTACATTTCTGTAAATAGAAGTACTTTTACTCTCGGGAACACAAAGCTAGCAAAGCCTGTGTGAATGAGGAAGCGCTTATGTTTACCGACACTGAATTTAAAAACTGAATGACGAAAGATTGTTTACATCATCATGGAAGAGGTTGCTCTTTCTTTACTCTATAACCCATTTCTGAAAATACCGACTTTAAGTCGGAACGGACAATTGTTTTGTTTTTTTGAAATGCCGGATTCAGCGTTTCCATGTGGACACCACCTGAGACATGACGTGATATTTCTCATGGACTCGAACCCATGGCCTGTTTTCCATTCCGCCCCCAACTTGACCCTATGACATCTATGATGAACCTTTAGCACTTGGATTGTAACACGATAAGTCTGAATGCGTCTACGCTTCCAATGACACCAGCCCGTTTTTTGGGGGGTGTTTTGATTTAAAGGAGCTACAAGCGTGGCTGGGGTCGAATCCCCGTTTCCTGCCCAACGCCTCTGAACAACCAGCAGTTCTTCCTTTTTGTAGAGTTTGATATGACACGTGATCGACAAGGCTACGACCTCAGATTAGCAACGAGAGGGTTGGACACGGACCGATGAGCACGGATGGTGCAGAGGTCAGTGATTGGCTGGGAGCCTTTGATATGAGGAAATGACTCCGGTGACTGAGCTTCGTCATGTATGAACATCAAAGGCAAACAGATATGATATGATAGGTCTCGGTTTGTTTTTTTTCAAACATTTTGGCTTCTGCTGCACCTAAACCTCCTTCATCTACGCTGAATTGGCTCAATACACATCGTACTTTGGCATTAGGAGCGACCTAATTTAAATATCGCCATCGGAAAACCCGACGTCTCTCGTGGGCTTTGATGAACTTTCTGACTTTAATATATTTATATACGAAGGACGGATCTGATAAAGTCCTTTATAATTCAAATAAAGTTTTCCTTTCCGCATCATTCGATAGTGAATCTGGGATGAAACAATATGACATCATGAACAGATGAGACCCCCCCCCCCCCCCCCC
>JAFBJT010108221.1:0-21212 GCA_016785325.1 Chascanopsetta lugubris
GTGTGTGTGTGTGTGTGTGTGTGTGTGTGTGTGTGTGTGTGTGGATTAGGATCTACTCATGTTGTGGGGACCTGAATCTGTGTATTATGGAGACTTAGAGGGAGAAACACACATTCCCATGACCTACATCTTTTTCATAACAAACCATGACGTAACCATGACTCTGCACAAAAACAGGGTCCCATTAAGCTTTTAAGCATTTTATCAGAACCATTTTTTTCTCTATTTTGCATAAGACCCATATTTCCAGAAGCACAAGGGGCGGAGCATTTTGTGTGCTCCAGGACACGCCCACCCTTGAACTGCGACCCATTAGATGGCCTCAGCTGTCAATCACACAGTGGTGACCACACCCCAATGCAAACAGTGGATAATGATCTGTTTGAGTCTAAATGGAGTCATTTAGAAAATTAGAATTACCTCTAAGGAAACAACCAATTGAGTCGCCCCCTAATGGTGATTTCAAAGAATGCAAGTTATGGAAAGTTGTGAATTGGCTTCACTGTCTGGACCACATGTGTTTTACTTGGATGCCACAAACAAGATGCTGATTTGTTCAAAGTAGTGTCCTGTTTACTATTTTATCTTTTGTGCGAAGCTGAGCCAAATAGCAGTTTCTTATATCTCATAGAAGATCAACCTTTGCCTCCTTTTACCACGTTGCCATGGCAACTAGCGTAACCTGTGAACCCAGTAAACCAGTAAAGGAGAGTCCATTATAAGTGTGTAAGGCTTCCTCCTGGATGAAGTCATGAGTTGAGCGAGGTCATTATCACGCATGACCGGGGTTAATCTGTCGTCTCCGTCTCATACGTCTTTACAGCAATAGAAATGATCCCACACACACACACACACACACACACACACACACACACACACACACACACACACACTGTGTGATTGGAGGATTGTGTAAGCATGAGGTTGCAGAATGATAGGGCGCGAGAGGAGCGGGAAACACCTGGGGGCTGCTGCAGAGATGCAACGCTAAATTTGGTCAAAAAGGGCTTTTAGTGATTCTGCTCGCGGCTCCGGGCAGGAAGTCGACTTTGTCAATATTTGCGAAATGTCCAGTGGGTCGCCAGGCGACCGCATAATGAGCAGAATAATTTGCAGTGAGTTGACACGTGAAGCGTAGTGTTATTGTATTTGCATCTCCATCAGCGTTGGCTCATAAAACCCTCCTCCAGCTTTTGTTTACCCTGCCCTGCCACTCGTCTCTCCGCCCTCCAGCTGTTTACGTTCCCTCTCTTCTCTCTCTCTCCTCCCTCTTTGTTCTTCCGTCTCACCCAACTTCACCTCTCGTCCTCTCTCCCTCTCCCCTGTGCGTCCTCTCCCGTCTGAAACTATTTCTCTTTGCATAATTGAATTCCTTCGTTGTCCCATGGATTGAAGCTTACAATGTGAAAGGCTGTTGTAGGGACTTTGAATAACAAATACATTTTGGCCTTGGGAGCCAGGCAGTGTCACTAACACACATTTAAAATGTCACTTCATGTGAACTCCTGAAAACAACCTTACTTCAATATTTATCTTTGTTTCTGCACATTTAAAAGTCAGGATCTGCAAGTGCTCAAAACACTGCTATGTCAGTTAAAGGTATTAGCATGTTCAAATGAGCATGATTCAAATTGAATGCGACTTTGGGATCAGGCTGCATGACATTCACGTCTGTAAGTGCTGACGCTAAGATGCAATCATCACAGTTCCATGTAACACACGCTATTTCCCAACACTGTCTCCCAGAAATTATATTGAATTATGAGTTATTTGTTCATAATCGTGTTGTGACGACAAGGAAAATAGCTTCAGGTATTATAAGAGCGTGCATAATGAGGTTGTGCAAAGTGCAGTAGGAGTCTGAGGTTAGAAATAATAAATAAAATAAATAAAATAATAAAATGAAGCACATCAAGTATGTCCCATTTGGTTTGAATGGTTTTGAAATAGGAGATTACAATGAACACTTTGGGTCTTTTATTTTGAAATACATCCAGATTTCCAGGGAAACCAGGGGCAGAAAATGGCACCGGCCGCCATGGCACCAAGTGTTACAGCTTGTGGGCCAATATCCTGTTTTATTTTGACTGTAAAAGATGACAAATGGTCGCGCGATGTTTCAGTTACACTGCCACAAAGGCTCCGGTGTAAATGACACATTGGAAGAAGTGAGAAAAATGAAATGAGGGTTCACCACGGCTGTTACACACCATTTCATTCCATCGCCGTGGTGGTCGCTCAACTACAAACACCTCACTAAGTGCTCACAGATGGAGCCGGAGTTGGCAGACAGAAGTGTCCCCACGTTATAGCCAGCACTCTCTCACAACCTGAGAACATCCCATAATGAGGTGGTGGGACCCAGGCAGCAGACAGGGAGGAGATATGTCTGATGATGTAGCATGTGGAAGGTTAATTGGAAAGGAACACAATATGTGTTTGAGTCCCTCGGTGTCACTCTCACGCTCTCAGCCCCTCGTCTCACTCCACCCCCCCCCTCTCTCTCTCTCTCTCTCTCTCTCTCTCTCTTCCTGTCTGTCTCTCGCTCTCTCTCTTAACAAGTTAGTGAAGAAGAAATGTGTTTTCAATTAAGCGCCGAGGGGGAAAGAACAACTCAACCGCGAACACACACGAGACTTCAGGGCCCCAGCAACACACGTCTGCACCCATACATTTATAATATAGTGTGTGTGTGTGTGTGTGTGTGTGTGTGTGTGTTAACTCTTAAAACAAGTGTGAACATATATGTATATGTATGGACATTAAGTTTTTAGGTATTTGTAAACATTACCTGTAGGTTTCTGCAGAGTGCTTATGAGGCTCGTACTATTGCTAGCGCCTAACTCCTCCCACTTCCTGGTTCATTTGAAAATGGCAGAAAAGGCGAAGCACAGGTGGAGCTGAGGGTGGGGCCCACGGTGCCGCCTCAGCATCCACAGAAGGTCGGCCCAGGTGTCACTCAAGAGGCCACGCCCCTTAATTATACACATTTTCAAATCTTATTAGAATAGAAATGAGTGAGTTGTCATGTACCGTTGCCATGGTAACAAATGTGACTGATTGAGTTTGTACAAGGCTTTATACCTGTTTCATTCACCTCTAAAGTTGAAGATTTGAATATGGGAGTCTAATGGGGATTGACTGCCTCTAGTGGCCACACTGTGAAATGCAGGTTTTTCCACTTCTTTATTGCACTCAGTATATATATATATATATATATATATATATATATATATATATATATACTGAGTAATCTAGGAATCAACCATTTCTGTAAATTAACCAATAGATGTCACTGAATTCTACACACTGTACCTTTAAGTCAAGGCAAAGGGATTCAGTTCTTAAATGACACACTGCTCTACTCAAGTTATTCATTTTTTTCAGCCTGGTTGTGTGCGTAGTGACGTCACGTGCAGACATAGGTGTGTGTGTGTGTGTGTGTGAGAGAGAGAGAGAGAGAGAGGGAGAGAGGGACTGGTGGAGCAGTGAGTGAGTGCACAGACGCAGCAGCAGCAGCAGCGGGAGCAGCATCAGGGCGTCTTCATCTGGAAAATATTAAGAAATAAAAGACTTTGCAGAAAAAGGGGAAAATCAGCCGCTGACACTCGGTGGAGGAGGACGTCGCTTCGGTGCACGGACAGACAATGAGCGGGTCACTGGATCTGGAGCCTCGTAGTGAGCCGCTGCGACTTTGACACGAGAGCAGGGCAGAGTCTCTCTCTCTCTCTCTCTCTCTCTCTCTCTCTCTCTCTCTCTCTCTCTCTCTCTCTCTGGAGGAGTTTGTGTGTTGGAGGATTTTCAGGGATCAAACTTGAGCGGGACTCTGAGGAACCAGTCAGGGAGTTCAAAACAAACTTCCCACCCTCCGCTCTCACTGGAAAACACTGTAAGTAAGTTCCTTTTCACTTTAAAAGCGTTTTGGCTCCATTTGGAGACGTTTCCTCCCCCGTGCGTCATTTTACGCACCTTTTACGCACGGGCCAGCCGGGCACCTTTACGCGATCCACGCGTACCTGCGTGCCACGTAGGCGCAGAGAGGAAGCCCGTGGTCCGGATCCGCGGCTCTGATGGTGTTAGCAGATGCCTGCAGGAGCCAGAGGAGCGGGGCGCACCGTTATCCCGGGCCGGAGACCCCACGGGTGGTGCGCTGCCCAGAGGCAGGGGACGCCGGAGCTGGGCTCTTTATCAAACTCTGGCGCTGGAGCAATATTTGTGGAAGGGAGTGAGTGGAAAAAAACACAAGCGGGACGTGAAGGGTCTGCGAGTCAAGGGTTTGACATCTGTCTTGATTTTCCACGCCTGCAACGAGTGGAGTGGAGACTCACCCAGCATCTGTGGGTCATTGTCTCTTTAAGTGATCAGGGCTTTTATTAGTGTTGGCATCCGTCCAATGAAAACGCCTGGGTGCCATACCTGCATGTGTCCAGGGGCCCCCGGGTCTTCAGGGGCCCCCAGTGCTCATTGAGCCGTGGTGAGGATGTGACGTCTCTGTGGAGATGATGTTTGGTGCCTCCACTCAGCAAAGATCAGAGAGTCTCCATGTGTGTGATTACCTACAGTCTGGTCTGGGTTCAGGACCCCACCATCCCCCCTTGGTGACGGGCCGCGACCCAAATCAAGGAACAACTTCTCAAATGTATTCAATGACAGTGTTTTATTTAATTTAAGCATTACTCTGTACCTTGTGAATAGACTTATGCATGAAGGAATCCTCTTCAAAATAAAAGCATATACTGTAGGGCTTTTTTTCTTGGAGAATCACTGTCCTATAGTCCCACATGTGAACACGGATTGTGATGCCCCTTAGGTTACAGCATTTACCCCGGTCCCTGTGTAGTTGGAGCTGTCTGGTCCTGGAGATGGATCAGAGCCGTTCACCCTCATGTTGAAGTGATGGTCGTCCTCTCAGGTCAGGAGCTTCTCCTGAACTTGAGTCTGAGCAGAATCGAAGTCATGTGACTGAATGTGCAGCTCAGGCCGGAAACTAGTCTTCGGGAAGTGGACAGGCCACAAAAGATCGCAAAACCACGTCTTTGACATCCTTCTTCTTCTTCTTCTTCTTCTTCTTCTTCTTCTTCTTCTTCTTCTTCTTCTTCCTCTTCTTCTTGAGATGCTGCACCCGGCCAAATCAAGATTTCTCTAAGTTCTCTGCAGACTCTGTTTCATCGTCTCATCGCAGTGAGGTTTGTTTTGCATATTTGTGGCTTTGACCTCGCCGATGATGTCACGGAGGAAGTCAGTTTTGGGTCATGCTCTCTTTGGCGTCTTCACGCCTGCGCTGTTGAATCTGCAGACGGACTCATTTTGTGGACAACCTCTAACTTTTATTTTGGCGAGGCGTCAGTGTGAGAAAAAACAGTGATGTCAATGTGTTAACACATCATCTGGAACGTGTCAACTTTATGCAAATTAGTGATATTTTGAAGAATTTTCGTATAGAGCATGTGGTGAATGATAGAACTCATCAGCGCGCGCGTGCGCGTATGTGTGTGTGTGTGTTTACCCACCACCCACGGCTGCAGACCCCAGGGGGTCTTTGATGCTGGAGTGTGAGTCTGAGGAGCGTTTACACTTCAGTGGACGAGTGTTTTTTAAGAGGGGGGTTCAATTAGTCACATTTGTTGATTGTTGACTTAAAAGCTTTAATATCAACTTCATACTTAAACTACAACCGGAGCTGAACTGAGGAAACCGGAGCAGAGGGCGGAGTTTTCAGCCCGAGGCCTGAAAATGAGATATTTCACCTTTGACACTTTGGACGTAAATACAAATAATTGTTATTAATATTCATCAGGATGTGATTTAAACTTTATTGATCTAATATCATGTTTGTTTTCAATGGATTTAGTCACATTTGCTCACTTCTGTAGAGTTTGCACATTTTAAAGGTGCAGTGTGTCCGATTTCTGCATATTTTAATGGTACAGCATCAGATCTGTTCACGTTAGTGTTTCAGATTTAGTGTGTAGCTGCACATTTTAAAGGTGCAGTGTGTCAGATTGGTGTGTGGCTGCACATTTTAAAGGTGCAGTGTGTCAGATTGGTGTGTGGCTGCACATTTTAAAGGTGCAGTGTGTCAGATTGGTGTGTTGCTGCACATTTTAAAGGTGCAGTGTGTCATATCGGTGTGTGGCTGCACATTTTAAAGGTGCAGTGTGTCAGATTGGTGTGTGGCTGCACATTTTAAAGGTGCAGTGTGTCAGATTGGTGTGTAGCTGCACATTTTAAAGGTGCAGTGTCTCAGATTGGTGTGTTGCTGCACATTTTAAAGGTGCAGTGTGTCAGATTGGTGTGTGGCTGCACATTTTAAAGGTGCAGTGTGTCATATCGGTGTGTGGCTGCACATTTTAAAGGTGCAGTGTGTCAGATTGGTGTGTTAAAGATAATATCCATGTCTTACACTGATGTCTCAGAAGCTTTAGGACATGGGTATGGAATGAAAACCTGGAGAAAATAACATATTTAGAAGACAAGATAAGCCGCCAGCCTTTGCGCACAAACAAACCTGCAAGACGTTGACGTTAATTGATAAAGATTGCTCTGCACTTACATATAATGAACTGTGTTTTACTCCAATCACAAGTTTCCAGCAGTTTTCTCAATGGCTTTAATTTGCGATCCGTCCAAACTCCGCTGATTTAGTGCACAATCAAGCGTGGGGTCGCCATGGATAGGCACTAACATTAAGGGACCGTAGGGATAGTTCTCGGGCGCTTGGCGGTTTCCCCGGCAACCGGCAATTTCTTAACTTCTCTCTCTGACTTCGTGTTCAACCCAAGCTCTTCCTCGCGTCTCCCTCTGAGATGATTGTTTTATGTTTCCCAGCATGAGCTCTGACATCCGTCAAAGCAGAGGGTCCTTGAAACATCTGTGTTGTGATTACTGAAAGCCCAGTTGTAGCCCCCCCCCCCCACACACCCCCAAGAAACCGCATTCCACCCATTCCTCTTCCCTGCAACCAGATTGCTTCCACATTCATGCATTCAGGTATCAGAGGCATTCTCTCGGGCTCATGTGGCAAATTCAAACTTGAGACACCGAAACAATACAAATACAGTCGTGTTATCCACCCACTTAATCTTTGAAATGAGGTTTTGTTTAAAAAGCTCGATGAGATTTACTTTGAAAAGGAGCGATTTCAAATGCAAATAATCTCCATCCACGCCAGCGTTTTGGTCGGGGATCCTTTTTAATCCCCGTCCACACTAACACGCCCGAGAACACGTATCAGATAACAAGCTCCCGCTGATGCCAGCTGAGCTCTTTGGAGGTACGATAGGTCATGTGACCGGAACCCAGAGATCCCTGACAGCAACGTTAGGACTGAGGAGTCATGTTCGCTCGCCCGTTGCTGAGTCATGGTTTGTGTGGACGTGTGGTCAACGCCTCAGTGTCCTGCCTGGGGTCACACTCAAACGTGGCGGGAAACATATGAAAGGCGCCTTTAATGTCAATATAATGAGAATCTTCTCTGTCAGTCGACCAGTTAACATCCATCCAAAACCTTTGAACCGACCTTGTGCCCACCAAAGAGAGCCAAGCGTAGCAGAAGGGTTTTGGTTCAAGCCCCAACTCCTACTGCAGTGTCCATATGCAAGATATGGGTGTCTGCATTCGGTGCAGGTTGAATGAATGAATGGATGTGTTCGTGAATGGATGACCGCCTGTCGATTGATCTGTAAGAATGGGAAATATGGGGTTGTGACCATATGATGGAGAAATGTCGATAGTTATAGGGTTGCGATCCGGATAAGAGCCTGGTCTGTTATTGCTCGGAGAGTATTATCACATCGTGGCCACTCGCCACAATGTTTCCTGCCGGAGGATTTTTATTGGTGGCCGTGACTCGACGAAGCGCCGCCGTCTGTCAGTGACTTGTCAGCTGACGGTTTGAATTGATGGTGTTTGGCAGGAAGACGTCAGATCCAGTATCTGCTCTGCGGTTTATGGTTTACATGTTTGAACATGGTCGGAGTGAGAGGAGGCTTTAAGGTTTGAAGACTCTCTTGAGTTATCGCTTCTTTCTGGCCTCGTCCCCCAAACGTCACTTGGGTTGATGGTTGTTATCACATGTCTAGCTGCCTTGTTGACAGTTTGTGTTTGCAACCACTGGTTTGAGGCAACCGCACTGAACAGGGTTTTCAGAGACGGGCGGTGTCTGCACTGGGTTGCAACTTTGGGCCACAACTGACTGATGGTTCCACTTTAAAGGTGCAGTGTTTAAGATTTGGTGACCTCTAGAGCTGAAGTGTTGTTTCCATCACCTCAGCCTCACCCGTCTGAACATGCAGGAGAACCTATGGTTGACTTCAGTTGTCATTAAAACTCCAAATATGTCTAGTATGTCCACTCTGGGCTGCTGTAGAAAACATGGCGGCCCCTGTAGAGAGGCCCCGCTCTTAAATTCATGGAAATGTCAGTATGGAATTGTGTTTTATTTCAAAAATGACCAAAATCTTACACACTGCACCTTTAAGGGAAAGTACTCTGATGTTGTGACAGAGCTCAAACCAAATAGTGTCATTCAAACAATAACGAATGATTATGATATTTTATAAATCCAGTTCCCTTATTTATGGAGATGCATGACAAGGATCTCCCATCAGCTGAGGGTCAAAAGGGATTTGACCCAACGTCCGTAAGGTCACAAGCCTCTTATGGCCTCAGTGACGCAACACTACAGCTGGAAGCGGCTTCCTTCACCTCCTGCTGTGGCGTCGCCTTCCCATTCTCCTGTTCCTCAAGTCTTAATTCTGCTTTCTGTGTGTTGTGGCTTCACATCATGAGAAAGACAGAAAGAGGAAGGAAAACACAACACAACCCTCCGGCCACATGGAGCCTTTGGTCAATGTGGATTTGATCAGGTGACATCTTTTTAATCCGAGCCTGGTGAAACACAAAGCAACTCCCGCCAAGTAGACGGGGTTCGGTTGAGCGTCCTCGAATGGCCTCGACCGAGCGAAGTCCCCCGAGAAGTTGAACTCTAGAAAACCCGACGACGGCGGTTCAGCGGGAATCCGGTCTGACTGAGTTTGAAAGGATCTGCTCTGGAAGAGAAACAGAGAAGTTGTGCGCAGGAGAGACTTTTCCAAAGAGGCTGGAAACTCCACTTCACCGCCAACAATGGAATCGATGCAACACGCGAGAGGGCGGAGCTTTGTGTTCTGCGCTCGCATGAACAATGATTTCCTGTTCATTGAATTGATCGAAATGAATGATGTCTCGCAAAGCGCAACATCTTATCTCACTTGTATTAAAGGCACATTCCATCATTTTAGTGCCTGATTTTTGATACATGGTCGGAGCATTTGGAAAATAGTCTTCATTTGTGATATCGAAGCTTCAGACTTTCATATTCTTGGAAATGTTATTGTTGGAGTCGCTTACTTCAGGCATTGTATGAGTATTTTCATTATCCTCATTTTCGAAAAACAGCTGGCACAGTCTGTTTTTCCAAAAACCTGCTGACTCATGACTTTGCTGTTTGCACATTCAGGGTTTTGCACATGTACAGTATCTGAGTCAGACGGTGTCGTTTTGAAGTCCCATGCATGTTGCCGATCTCACCACACGCAAGCGTTTTCGAACTCTCCTTCCAGACGCGCCACGTCAGCGATTGTCCCGATTGACAGCGCAGCGCAATCAGCGATCAATTGGACGAGTATAAGGCCCCGTGTGAGTCGGAGGCTGAAGTCTCTGCAGACCACACTACGCTGACGCAACATGTGAGCTGCTGTGGTGATGTCATGGGTGGAATCAGTCTCTGATGGTGTGATTTCATGAGACTGAACACACCCAACGATGAAGTGCCACATATGTTCATCTGGATCCACTTCTTGTTGAAGAGAAGTTCGTCATCATTGCAAAACTCAAGTGGGGTGAATGTCACACACGCCCTTAAACTTTCTTATTAAACAAAAACAAAGACGTTAGTTCTGCTTATATCAGGATTATCGGTTTGTTAACAGTCATACTTCTTTCATTTTAGATGATTGGAATTGTTTGTTTTGTATTACAGCTCATAATTCTTAGAGGTCTTTTCTTTTTCCAGGAAATAAGATAAGATAAGAAAGGGCCCTAACTATCTCCATCCACGTTAACATCACAGCTCTCTATTAATAATAATAAGAATAATAACAATAGTAATAATAATAATCATGAAAAATAGTGTTTACACTAATTAAAGTAGGGCTTTTATTTTGAAAGCACAGCATATGATGGGAAGCGCTGTAAACGGAGGCTATCGGACGCAGCTGGGCTCCATCCACAGGAAACTGCAGCATTTCAAAATAAAAGCATATTTTTTCCATATTTCTAGCTTCATGTAGAAAACAGAGCAGCTTGTACTCATGTTCACTCGATGGACTTTGTTTACGTGATCAGGGCAGAATTCAAAAGGGATGTAAACAAAAACAGAGGGTTGTGGGCTCAAGTGCACTCCAGTGTAAGTGACAGGTGTAAACATAATAATGTAATTGAGTTTGGTTCAATACCCTGAAGTGAAATCGATGCAAAGACCTCTTTACGCAAACAAGCGTACATACCATAATACATGTAAACACCCATTGGACAATGGCGTCTCTGTGCGCAGTGATTTACTCATGACACAGCAGTTTGTCAGGGATTAACTCCACACTCATACTTTTTCTCGGACTTGAAAACCTCCTGCAGCCGAACATGTGGAACAGATCACGGCGTAAAATACCTTTAAGCAAAGCGGCTTATTATGGGATGGATGTTTGCAAAATGAAGGAGTGCGTTTGCATGGTCCACTCCCACGCAGGTAATAACCCATGAGGTGGATTCCGCTTGTCTCTCCCCATCCCTGGAATCATCTAATTGTTTACCTTGTAAATATTATTTACGACTGTGGCTTATTATGGGATGTGACCTGTTCAGCCACAGTGGAAGCCAGACTTCTTCAGGGGGCTTCGCAGGGAAGTTCTTAAGTGTTCGGAGGAGGTTGTGCACCGATGAGCCGTGGATCACCGCGTCATGGTTGCAGTCACACATCATAACTCAACACTATCTCTCAATCCGGCTCTTGTCCTCAAATACTACTGCAGGAGTGTGTATGTGTGTGTGTGTGTGTGTGTGTGTCCACTCATCTGTGGTGTTAAAGAGGAGGTTAGAGAATGATGGTGTGTGTGCATGACCGCGTGTGCGTGTGAGGAAGAGAGAGAGGTTGTGTATACCCTGGGTTGCAGAAGTCCTGTTACTTTCTGAGTGTGTGTGGAAACAATGGGCACATTGTGTGGAGAGTTGGCAAAGCAGAGGAGGAAGGGGGAGGAGGAGGAGAAGGAGGAGGAGGAGAGGGAAAGAGGGATGACTGAGGATGAGTGGAAGGGGGGGAAGGGATAAGGAAAGGAATCAAGGAAAAGAGCGATGAAGTGGGAGAGAAGCCCCCGGGAGCCAAAAACATCTTCTCAAACGTTCGATATCCCACTTGGCCGCGGCGGCGCACAAGTGGGAATTATTGTGCAGATCAGCGCTCGTGTTCAAAAGTCAAATCTTCGAACGCTCTGCAGAACGAGGGAACAGATGCAAAGAGAAGCTGGGGGTTCGAAAACCGATATGTGGCGTAAGCCTGCACGGACACCTGCAAAGTATCTCCATCGTATCATGATATATCTGATCAACCTCATGACCCATCACACACTCGCAAATCTTATGAGGCCTTAAAGCCAGAGGGATGGAGATGTGTCTTATCTTGGATGAGGTGGAGCTGTTCAAGCCTATCGTTGGTCCAATGGTTTTTATGCATCCCATAATACAACGGTTACAATCGCCATAAGAGGCTACAGTGAGCAGGCAATCTCCTCCTGAGTCTCAGTGTTTTGTTTTCAACGAGCGATGAGCTACAATACGGAAGAGTGGAAGCTTGCAGTTCACACGGTGGCCACTTGAGGCAGCGAATGCCCATAGACTCCCATGTTCAAATAGTCAGAATTTTTTCCAGTTCATTTTTATTCTACTGATGTTCGAAATGGATCAGTTAAAGGGGCGTGGCCTCTTGAGTGACACCTGGCTCGATCTTCTGCTCGACCTCTCTGCGCATCGTTGGATGAACTATAGGAAGTGGGAGGAGTTAGACATCAGTGAACGACCTCGCCCAGATATCAGTTAGGCTTC
Source organism: Chascanopsetta lugubris (assembly GCA_016785325.1). Classification (NCBI taxonomy): domain Eukaryota; kingdom Metazoa; phylum Chordata; class Actinopteri; order Pleuronectiformes; family Bothidae; genus Chascanopsetta; species Chascanopsetta lugubris. The sequence continues at coordinate 12,136 of JAFBJT010108221.1, forward strand.
TGGCGCTCGATAATGATTCAGTCTGCATTCAATTATATTTATTAATACAAAGGACTAATATAAGACATTGGACTGATCTGAGTTACTCATCACCAGCACCGACACTCATTTTACAAACATGTAGTGATGAGTCGTTCTCCCACTTTCACATTTCCCCCATCGCTCACACATCGCACATCAAAGGCTGCCTCCTAAAAAAAAATTGCTGAGTCATCTCATGTGCTAGAAATAGTTATTCATGACTCAGATATGAGCAAGTCGGTAGATATTCAGAAAGAGAGTGATATATGAGTGTAAAATCCCCCTTTTGAAACAAAACACAACTATAACAAGAAAGTGAGATATTGATTCCCTGAGCTTTTAAAGGTGCATTTCGTAGGATTCATGCAGATGTACAGAAAACAAAATTACAGAAAAAAATGACTTTTTATGGCACTTGTATAGATTCTGTTAAAGGCTAAGAACGGGAACGGTTTGTAATCTCACCTCTAGATGTCACTAAACTTTACACACTGGCCCTTGAAGGTCCAGCTGGTAGATTTTCAAACCCATAAAAATGTTTTGTTTGAAAAGAAAAAAAAAAGACAAAATCAATTCCCCCTGTTATTTCCTTTCGCAAAAACAGCTGCAATGTGTCGAGTCACTGTTCAAAGGAGAAAAGCAGGATGTGGTCAAACTCATCTTTTAATTATCCGCCATTTTCAAGCGACTCCCCGCAGAGTGAGCTGTGGTTTAGATTAGCAGATCAGGGAATATCCCCACGTTTACTCTGTGTTCCCCGATGCCGAATAAATCTTCTCCCCTTTCTTGTGAAAACATGTCAAATTTGAAGTTCAGTAGTTTCCCATAACGTATTAAAACCAGCCTGAAGCAGCAGCAGCAGCAGCAGCAGCAGCAGCAGCAGGTCGAATGATGGATTATTTGTAGACGGAGCGCAGACTTGGCCTCGCCGAAGTTTATCTAACTCCCGTTCGACTGCACCGAGTCGGGTTTTATCTCGGTAGGTGTTAGAGCAGAGATAAGAAAACACAAAAAGGGGATTCGGACCTGCAGCGCGTTCACTATTAAAACATATCCTCACCACACCGGCATTTCTTGGGCTTCGTCCTGGGCGGCCATCGCTCTTCTCCGCTCTCCACAGAGGCTTCGCTCCACCGACTCTATCAAATACAGTTTGTCATTATAAGTGGAAACCGTGCAATTACGGGGCACGGTCGGTGGCGAAGCTAAAGTTAGGGAAACATGGTGGTTTGGGTTTGCCTCTTCGTTAGCGGGCATTTGTTGCCATGGTTACAGCTGCAACTGTGCGGTTACCGTCGGAGAATGACTGCAGGTCGATGGATCCTTCCATTGGAAATTATGTCATGGCACGCGCTCCTGTTCTCACCACCAGGGGGCTTTGTCACCTGAAACAACCACTTTAAAATATATGTATATGTGGGATAAACAACATATGGCAAATACTTAAAAACGCTTATTTAAAATTTTGTTCCAAAATGTTTTTTTTTAAGAAAGAAAGAAAAATTGAGAATAATAAGAGAATCAAATTTCAAATGAATAAATAAAAGTCTCAAAACGTAATCGCTATGGCTTTTATTATTACTTTGAAATAATGCCATGATGACCAATTAACCAATCAGAGCGCTCCTTTTAAAAACCAGTATCCCTCATACCTGGCTGTTGATGATGAGGATGATGAGGACACACGGACCATCTGTGCCAACGCTCCTGTGGTTTATAGAAGTTGATAATGGAGTGAAGTGGTAAAACTTGATGAGTCATGTTTACGATGAGGCAGCGGGGGCCTCTGATTGGCTGGAGTGCGTGTGCTATCAAAACAACTTGGATCATGGCAACTGTATTGGACACATGCACCGTGCTTGGCACCACTCTACGGCAGTTGTACGATACCACCCCACCCACTTGATCGGCTCGTTAAGAACGCAGCAGCAGCTGAGTGGGTGTGGAAGTGTCTCATCATGTGTGTGTGTGTGTGTGTGTGTGTGTGTGTGTGTGTGTGTGTGTGTCTGCGTTAATTAGCTATATATGTCCAGATTACACAGATGCAGTTCTGTTGCTGATGTTTGAGTTATGACCTCATTTGTGTTGGACTGCAGGGTGGTCCATTCATAGCTGGCTACACACACACACACACACACACACACACACACACACACACACACACACACACACACACACACACACACACACACTCAGAGAGAGGGGGCTTGGCCCAGACATTGTCACACTTTATTAAGATAGCGTGTCGACACACTTGGACACAGAGAGTATTTTGTTCTCCATCAGTCCAAGACACTAAACACACACACACACACACACACACACACACACACACACACACACACACACACACATGCGCTAAAATGCTTCAACAACATTAATAATTTGACAGATTTTGCAGATACACACACCCAGGTACAGCAGCACAGAAATCTGAAATCCCCTCAGTCTGTCTCCTCACTATTGCACAGACTTTCCATTTAGACCACACCCACCCTCTAGCTGTGGCAAGCAAACACACACACACACACACACACACACACACACACATGCAGGCTCCAAGCGTCTGATGAAAGTGTGGGGAATGTGTGCTGAGAGGCCAGTGACACTTCCTGCCACTTTCTCATGCTGATGGCTGCGTGGCCTCGGGCGCTGACGCCTCCCTCCCTCCCTCCAGACCTTTAATGGCCTCAGACCACAGATGACGAGCAGAGAGCAGATGATGAGCTTTCATCTGCAACAATAAATGTCGTGATGCGAAACCTCCTGGGATTTACTGTCACTCAGCCATCGCTAAAAGCTGCATTTTCCGGGCAATTAAAAAACCTCAGCGTTGCATGCAGAGTGGAGGAAAGCCCATTTAAGGTGATGGAGAATACAATAAAGTCCAGAGGGGAGGGGGAGGAGTCAATTCCAGGAATCAATATGATTTTTTTTTTCAAGTTGACTTTAGATCCTGATATTTGCCACACGTTTTGAAAACACGTGAGTTTGCATTATTTCTTGGGTAGTGATTAATCAAATGAGTTGACTTGAGAGTGGGTGGTTCACAAAGAGGCGGAGCACAGGTGGCGCCACATGGGGGCGGGCCCTTGGTGCTGTCACAGCATCCAGAGAAGGTTGACTCACTCAGGTGTCACTCAGGAGGCCACGCCCCTTAATTATGCACAATTTCAAACCTTGATGGAATAAAAATAAGTTAGAGTTACAACAAAATGTAACGCCCATACAGTTGTCATGGTAACTCACTAATGTGACTGATTGAGACTATAATTACATGACCATTTTAACAGAAGAGTTTATGGAGATTGACTGTCTCAAGTGGCCACCCTGTGAACTACAAGTTCATCCACTTTTCCCCTATTGACCCTAATGGCTGTCACTTTGTTTTATCTCACATTGAAGTAATTTTTTTTGAATTTTTCAAATCAAATCCCTGTTTTTATTTACTCATGTATTTTATTCAGCCTTTATTTTAACATGTACAATCCATTCAGCCAAAAAAATCTAAAAAAAAAAACAACAACAATGTGAACCCATAAGAGGAATTTAAAGATATTAGTCAATGAGCCTACATTTGCTTCACCAATAAAATATAATCTGACCTGATTGCTGCTCATTTCATGACGTATATCTCTTAAAAATCAACGTGCACGAATGAATCAGATCCATCTGGACGGTCTGCGGCAGCAGCAAGAATTCAATAAAGTCCGGCCCGCTGTTATAACATTTTACAACCTCTCCAAGCAAACATGGCTGCCGACGGAGCCCCTTATCGCTCTGTCACAGGAAATTAGAGACATAAACACGGTGCAGAGGAGCATTCGTTTAATTGATGAAGACTTCCTTCACACTGTTATTGGGGCTAATGCTCGGCGGATTTGGCCGAGGAAGATGAGGAATGTGCTTCGAGAGCCAGCAGTGTTGATGTTGGCTTGGATTCGAAATAAGAAAATATGAAATATAGACGTGTGCAATAGTACAAAAGAAAAGGGAGGTAAGGAATAATGGTTCGTACACTCTGTCACGTGGCTTTTCACGGAGTTTTCACGGTAGCTCCTGACCTCGTCTCCCATCCTCCCCTTGCTCTTTCATCACAGTCTTTGAGGAGGTGGAAGTTGTGTGTCTGTGGTTGTGTTGTGGCAGCTTGGCGGGATTTGATCCGTGTCACCGCCGAGCTAAGAGAGGGTTTAAAGGGATTGGAGCGGCCGTATTAAGAGGTAAATCAAAAGGAGGAGGATTTCCACCTAAACGCTGACCTTTGACCCAGAGTGTCCAATATCAACTCTTTCATTCCTCCACCCCCTCCCTCTTGTTTCTTCAGTTGCATTCTCCTCACTGTGTGTGTGTATACACACACACACACACACACATGGATACACACACTCTAGCCCGGAGGACCTGTTTCCGGTCTGGAGAGACTAGCAAGCATCTGTGTGGGACTGGAGCTTATTACACACAGTCGACTGTGTGAGTCGACTCTTAAGCATCACGTTGCTCCTGACTCTTTACTCTGATTTCAAAATAAAATCTGATTTCAAAATAGGAGTCTAACAGATTCTGTTCCAAGCCCGGTCCCAAAACTTTGTTCCTACCAGTGGAACCTACTTTCCGAAAAACACTTATGCAAATAGCTTCTGCAGTTCAAATCCAAAGGGATTGTATTTGTGTGGTGCATGGTGTAAAATGTGTATGTGCATTTTTCCTGAAAAGGAGATTTAACCCCAGTTCTTTGACTTAAAGGTTAAAAACAGAACATGTGGTTGGAAAAGGGAACACAGAGGCTCCACTGTTCAAACATGTTTGAGTTACCTAAATCCATGTAAACACAGAGCGGGAGCATTTAAATAGGGCTTTAATTTCACGTTTGTCGTGCACGCAAGCACCAACTTAGGAAAGATCACGTCGGATCATATTTGTGTAAACCCTTGTCTAATGTTGACCCTTTTCAGCTTGTGCATTAAAATGAGATTAAGCATTTTCTTTCTATTTAAAGGTGCAGTCACTTTTATTGGCAGAAGAAATATTACGAAACAATGACCTACTCTCATTTTGTTGAATTTATAATCACCTAATTGTCTATTGTTTTCTTCCATTATCCTTCAAGTGGACATGACATTGACATACATTTTTTACAATGTGTGTGTTTGTTTCAGGGTAGTGAACAGTGATATCAGCCTTTGTTGACATTCGTGTAATGAAATAGTAAAGTATATACTATGTTTTTTCCTAAACTCTCAAACAACTGCTGAAAATGTCTGCAACATTTTTTTTTAATGTTACATCCTACTTCCTGTTTCCAGACAGTACTTCCTGCCGCCATGGACGAGGAGCAGTGCTACTACAACGAGACCATCGCCTTCTTCTACAACCGCAGCGGCAAGTACCTGGCCACCGACTGGAACACGGTCAGCCGGCTGGTGATGGGCCTGGGCATCACCGTGTGCATCTTCATCATGCTCGCCAACCTCCTGGTGATGATCGCCATCTACGTCAACCGCCGCTTCCACTTCCCCATCTACTACCTGATGGCCAACCTGGCGGCCGCTGACTTCTTCGCCGGCCTGGCCTACTTCTACCTGATGTTCAACACGGGGCCCAACACGCGGCGCCTCACCGTCTCCACCTGGCTGCTGCGCCAGGGCCTCATCGACACCAGCCTGACGGCGTCCGTGGCCAACCTGCTGGCCATCGCCATCGAGCGCCACATCACCGTGTTCCGCATGCAGCTGCACACGCGCATGAGCAACCGCCGCGTCGTGGTGGTGATCGTCATCATCTGGACCATGTCCATAGTCATGGGCGCCATTCCCAGCGTGGGCTGGAACTGTATCTGTAGCCTGAGGTCGTGCTCCAACATGGCGCCGCTCTACAGCAACTCCTACCTGGTGTTCTGGGCCGTGTTTAACCTGGTGACCTTTGTCGTCATGGTGACGCTCTACGCCCACATCTTTGTGTATGTGCGGCAGAGGACCATGAGGATGTCGCGGCACAGCTCGGGGCCTCGGCGCAACCGGGACACCATGATGTCGCTGCTGAAGACGGTGGCCATTGTGTTGGGTAAGAAAGAGACTTTCCTTCCTACCTACCTAGGAACCCACCTACCTACTTACCTATCTACCCAGTTACCTACCAGGCGACCTACCTACCTTCCAACCCCCCTCCCTCCTTCCCTACCTACCTCCCTCCCTCCCTACCTACTGTACCTCTCTACCTGCAGTACCTCCCTCACTACCTTCCATCCTACCTATTCTTTCCATCCTACCTACCTACGTACCTTCCTAACTTCCTACCTACTATCTACTTACCTTCATACCTTATACCTGCCGTTCTACCTAACTACCGACCAACCTCCCTCCTTCCCTTCCTACGTACGTACCCTAACGCCCCGCCCTGGCACCCATACCTTTCTTATTTGATTTGCAGAATTTTGCACAAACATCAGTGTTGTGTTGGTCAAAACTCGAAACATTACAGTTTTGCAGAAAACGCCCATGTGTGAGCTTCCATGTAGCTGAGGTTTCCACGCAGCCGTCTCCCATTGTCTGTAAACCCATGGAGTGTCTGTGTGTAACCCTGATGACCTCAGCGGCAGCAGCGGAACAAAGCCTCCGTTGAGTCCCAGTCCCGCGTCTGCCTTGCACCACCTCACCACCTCATGCACATCGTCTCGATGCACAGCAACACAACAAACTGCGACGCGGTGACTCTGCACGCGCAGGGTTTGTGTTGGAGCGAAGCTCGGTATTTAGTCTTTCATATTTATGAATGGAGGTTGCATTTCTTTTGGCTGCGCTGAGCAGAGATACAGAGTTTCCAGCTCAAAGGAGTTTGTTGTCATTACGGATTTTCTTGGTTAAAGGTGCAGCGTGTAAAATGTTGGTCATTTTTGTCTCTACTGTTGGTAGAAAAAAATATTTTAAAACATTTTAATAATCACCTGAATGTATTTCCGTCCCCATTACCCTTAAAGGAGCCCATTAATGTATGTTTATATGAGGAGAGGGTCCTCTCCATGGGGGTCGCCATGTTTTTACAGTAGCCCAGAGTGGACATGCTGAAGATCTTTTGAGTGTCAGTGGCACCTGAGGGCCACCATAGGTTCTGAGGGTGATGGATACAATGTGCAACATCATACTAGATGTCACCGAACCGTGCACACTGCACCTTTAAGTGTTTTTTGCTCCATTTTTAGAATAAAACTGTTGGTTTTCAGTTGGAAAACCACTTGAAGAGTAATTGGTCAAGGTTCAGATTAAAAGGTAATGCGCAAAATAAATACTATTATCAAAGCTCAGTCGAAGGGGAAGCTGGAAAAACATGATTCATCCCAGGCCTCTCAGCTTCTCATGTCAGTTCCAGCTCTTGTGCAGATATTTCATGTTTGTTTCAAGTCTCCAGGATTCAGCCTGAATGCAGAGTTGTGTTGTTGTTGTTTTCTTAAATAACTTTATTAACACAATGACTCGGCTCTGCTCTGATGAAGTGGCATCTGTGTTTTCATCGAACTGAACCGCGTCTGACAGTTTTACTGCAGAGGCGTGCTCCCCTCTTCACCGGTCTCCAGGACGACCCTCTGCTATGTGATGAAGAGAAGCACTGAGCTGTGTGTGTGTGTGTGTGTGTGTGTGTGTGTGTGTGTGTGTGTGATAGTAAGTTGTATTAGAGGAGTGTGAACTGTGGGAAAAGGGACGTCTCTGCGCCTGGAAGCAGGATGTGTCGGTCCTAGACAAAACATACCAGAGGATTGCGTGTGATTTGTCTCCTATGTGCCGTGTTATCTCATCCTGTTGCTTCTGTTGTCTTTGCTCGGAGCTTAATTCGGAGCAGAATGTGCCGTGTGACGGACAGAGAAGGAAAGTGATGCTCGGAGACGCTACGTTTGCTTGTCAACCATTTCATCTGGTCATTTCATCTTCTATAATTATTATTATTATTATTATGATTATTATTATTGTCATTATTATTATTATTATTCATAATTATTGTTTATTAATTAATGTATCAATTATTATTATGGATGGGTGTAGCTCAGTGGTAGAGCACTGTCATGAATGCATGAGGTTGTGGGTTCAATTCCCGGCCTCTCCATCCACCCTCAGATGTACGTTGTTTGGGATCAAAGTGTCCACTAAATGACATTGTAGATTATTATTGTTATTATTATTATTATTATTATTATTATTATTATTATTATTATTATTATTATTATTATTATTATTATAGGTAGCCACTGCAGTTTGTGAATGAGATCATTCCAAAGCTCTGATATAAGGGAGGTCCTGACTCTTACAACACCTCAAATGCTTCTTCCCCATCACTTCCTTTCACATCATTCCCTCGTTATCACTTCCTGCGTTAAGCTCCGCCCATTGTAAGACAAAAACATAGGTGATGTTCCAACACTGAGTTCAGGGGGTTGGGATTATCATCTTAGGGGGAAGGTGAGCAGGAGTTCAGCCTCTGCAGTGTGATCATAAAGTAAACCCCTCAGCATTTCCCCGTTTCCAGCTTTTCCCCCCATCTGCTGACCAGATGATAATAACAGCTCCCCCGCCGCCCGTCCCCACTGTCCTCTCCTCTTGTCCCTCTCAGGATGCAGTAAAACCGGTCAGTGTCTCAGAGGGACAGGATGAGGAGACACAGATAGTCTCCCTCTCTCATATTCACATGAATCCCCCTGCAGGCTTGATAAGGAGGAGTGTCGTGCATGGGAGATGGATCCGGCTCCATTCACATGTAAAGTCACGATGGGAAAATTGGAAGCAGAATTTGGGCTCGGGCTTTATTTGTTTTGCCAGCGATAATAAAAAAAAGAAGATAGACACGCAACATGTGGAAAGAGCATTCGGACAAACAGACCTGCCTCTGTGGAGCTCAAGGTTTTACGGCGCCATGTTCGGGAATATCACGCAGGAGGAAGATGTAAACAAAGATGCAGATGATAATGACATTGTCCTTTTTTGACATTCAAAAGGTTTTTCGCACCAGGCCAGAATGTACATATATATATATATATATATATATATCACAGTTCATTTTAAAGGTGCAGTGTG
>JAFBJT010108224.1:0-20013 GCA_016785325.1 Chascanopsetta lugubris
GTCGAGGCTGAAGTCATCCTTTAGAAGATTTGTTGTTCGAAGAGGATCTTCTCAAATCCATGTGGGGCCGTGTGATAGAAGTCACTGAACTGGCAGTCTAAGATGGCACTGTCGTCCACTGCAACAACAGAAAGGGCAGAGTACGTTGAGACGGTGTGCGCGGTGACGGCGGAGGGAAGCCATGTTTGAAAAACTAGCAGTCCTCTCGCAACACAAGCACGCCCTGCCGGGCCACTGCTTGGAGGCGAGTGGAGGATTTGGTGTCAGGAGGACAGCTCTGGTGACATTCACGACATCATACGTGACTTCCTGTCGCATTCCACTCTTGATATCAATGAAATGGCTCTGGAGATTTATTCTACATTCTATTTCTATAAGTTCTGGGAATTATTTGGTCGACATCTCGCACACTGGCCCTTTTGTATCAATAAAGAGAGGTGGTCCGTTGGAGTATGAAAACAGATGACCAAATTACAGTACGACCAAATGATATTAAAAGATCTTAGGTGCATGTGATGGCCTGAACAGACCAGCGCTGTGTAGAAAATATATAAATGCAGCCCTCTAGTGGAATAAACCTGCAACTGCTGTAACATTGCTCCTAATGTAAGAGTCTATCCATCATGAAGTTAAAATGACTGTTGAAAACTGTCAGGTTTTACAGATACTGAGGGGAACAATTGAAATGATGAGAAAGGCTGCAGTGTGTTTCTTGTGTACACATGAAACTGTACAAGCCAATTTAATAATGATATAAATATAAATTTAAATATTACATGAACTGCAACTAGTACCTTTTCACAGATTGTACAAATCAAACCACGGTCAGTGGTTTATTTTTTAAATGATATCGAAACTTTCAAAGAGATCTCAGAATCTCGATTCACTCACATATTAAACCAAATAAACTCACCGTAAACAACCGGGTAGACGGTGCCTCGGATCCCTGAGGCGGGACAATGCATGTTCTTTCCATTCAGGTATAAATTCAGCTCCACGTGGTCGTACGTGATGCCCTGATTGATTCAAAACATTCAGTTAATCATTGAACTTTCCCACGAATATACCGTATGTTAATCTTGACTTGTCATGTGACCTATTCACATCTGAACAGTGAGGTGGTGGAGTCCTTCCAACACAACCCACACATACAAAGCGCCTTTAAGAACTTGATTCTGTCACTGAAGCTCTGTCATTCAACACGATCGTGTCACAACACTACATGTAAATAAAGAATATTTGAATATCTGTCCAATCCGAACCATCCTAGATACTCAGCGGCAACTCCCCTCATCTACAGATTGAACTTACACCTACAACACTGCACCTTTAATGAAAGAGTAGATCAAAGCAAAGAACTTACGATGATGTCACCTTCCTGGGGGAGGCTGTTCGCAGGCAGGCGATTCTTTTCTTCGTTGTTGTGGTACACAGACCCATCGTGCCTCAGGACCAGGCTGTTTGTGTCTCTGCCCAAAGGCACTTGATTAAGATTGACTTTCTGGGTGGCCACGCCGATTCCCCACACACCTGAACACAAGGAGACGCAAACGCTAACATCTGACCACTGCGAGGAAGGGCGCCAAATAATGGTACTTGAGGAGGAAGTGAAGGTTGGGGAGAGAGAGAGAGAGAGAGAGAGAGAGAGAGAGAGAGAGAGAGAGAGAGAGGGAGAGAGAGGGAGAATCCTGGCCCACCCACCTGTGGACTGGATCTTGAACTCAAAGTAACTTTTGTTCTGGTGCAGAGGAGCATTGGCCAAACAGCCTCCGGTGCCACATATCCTCCTGCCGCTCTTTACGATGACGACATCTGTTCCTGGAGGGAAAATCACAGAGGAGGCGAGAATGCGTCAAAAATGCAACTGTTATGCCCTCACTAAAGATGGCTGCCTCTTTGCAGAGGCTGCTGCTCCTCGTGTACTTTACAGTCTGAGGTTATGAGAGACCAAGTGAAATTATACCCACACACGGACACCATTACGATTATTTTAGGATCCGTCTCTACCTATAAACATTACGAGATGTCAACACGAGAGCTTTATAACAACTATACATGAGGGGGGGGGCTCCAAGTTGAGCTAGCCAAACATGGGAAAATATCACTAGTAGCTAGCAGCATAGCTAGCTATGATAGAGGAAAAACTCTAAATTATCTTATTTTTTCCACTATCCATGTCACTGTGTTAAGTTCTGTAATACATAACACAAATAAAAACATTACAAAATGCGCGCGAGGGTCTTGAAATGTGAAACTTTAGCCCAACACGGACATGTCAGCGCTTGTCGGCGAGCTAGCTAGCTAATGCTAACAACGGAAGTAGCAGAGCATCACGTCACAGCCAAGACACCGAAGACAAATCCAGCCACTCTAAAAAAAATTAAATTAAATTAAAACAGCTGTGCGGGTGAAGAATAAAGTCACTCACCCATGTGGTGCGTGTCCAGCTGAACGGTGGGCATCTCTTTCAGAGGAATATGCCCAGAGCCGCCATCTCCGCAGCAGCCCAGACAACACGTAAACATCGCTGCCATTCTTGCCCCTGGTTTCCTCTTCCTCCTCCTCACCCTCCTCCCCTGTGCTCGAGTCAGCTCGACATCCGGAAACAAATAAAGTCAAAGAGCGCCTTGTGGTGGTGGGTGTTTGAAAAGCGACCAAACCACCAGCCGTCTCTTGTCAGGGCCACGCTGCCACAGCGACACGCAGCGGCGCGGCCCGGCACTGCCTAAGCCCCGGCTACACAACTGTATCCAATCACAGCGGCTAAGATAGGCAGTTGCTCCTGATGGCATGGAAACAAGGGAAGAAAATCAAGGTCAAAATTTCGACACGTGACTAAGTAACTATTGGATATCGAAGTTACATAACCTCAAGTGAACAGAAAGTGAGTTTAGCCGGTGGGGGAAATGTCAAGCGTGGAGTCTGGTTGGTGGTTTGGACACATTGGGGACCAACACTGATTCATAGCTGGAGAAGATCAAAGGAGTCGCTTTGAACTGACTGTTGTTCATGCTTGTCTGTGGCAGCGATGGGTGACCCAATAATGTAGCGTGGCGCTTTTAGCACACTCGCCACGTAAAGGTGGCACGTGTGGCATTGAGGGGCATCTAGTGGTGGGGTTGCAAGTTGCAGCACAAACACCCGTGACTTCACCATTTCCTCCCGGGGCTTGTATGAATTGAAGAGCGTTAGCTTTATTCATACATGAAAAGGGGTTCAGCATGTCCCCTCCGGGGGCGACTGTAAAAGAAAACAAAAACAAAACAAAAACATGGCAGCCTACATGGAGGGGACCCACTTCGGATAAGATCATCAAACAACAATTTGGACATGGAGGTGACTTTATGTTTATCAAATGCGACAACAAATAGTTGTATACATCATTTTGTAGATAGAGACTGAAGAAAAATTCGACACGCTTGACCTTTAAAGTGTGGTTTTTAAATACTCGTCAGCTGTTGGACCCAGATGCCCTCATCATGTGGGTTGTTTACATATGCATGTATTGACAAACCCCCCACTCGGATGACCGAAGTGGGGCAGTATAAAAAAGCCCCTGATGCCAGGCTGGGGCTAAAACCCAGTTGACAGTTTTTCACGCTGTAATGTTTTGCATAGCAACAGCCCCTCCCCCCCTCCCCCCTCCAATCCCCTCTGCCAGGGACCGTCTGCAAACCACCCGGCTGCTCCGAAAGCGTAAACAGCCCCGATCGCCCAAACGAGGCGATCAGATAAATCCGCACACGGGTCGATTTCACGTGAATGCCGCCGCTGATCCCTCCTGCGCGCACGTGCGCGCGATCGCCGGCGATTTGGCGGCGCGTGACGGCCGCCGCCCGGCGCGGAAGGAGTTAAGCTCCCATACCCCGGAAGGGCGAAGTCTGCACGGCAACAAGCGCCATGATTGCGTTGCACTGCGCGTCTCAGCAGCTGGTGAGTGATTCTCTTGGTCCAGTAGTTGCATGTTACTATGCGCTTGCAGAATCTGTCACAGCCCTCCTTCACCACCTTGCCAACAGGAGCGACGCAAACGCGGAGCCTTAACTGGTCGCTAATTTGTCGCATTGGATTGGTTCAGGCTGCGGTGATTTAGGATTCAGCTCAGCTAACCAACCGTCCTGCTGCTGCTGCTGCTGCTGCTGCCATACAAAGCCAGAGGCTTGGGGGTGTGGGAAGGAAAGCGTTTGCGGCTATACTTTAAAAATCTATATATAAGTATTTTTTATTTTTTGTTGTTTTTTTTTTTACACCTCCCCCTCCCTTTACCCATCCTCCTCCTCCTCCTCCTCCTCCTCCTCCTCCACTCATCTCCTTTCATTTACATCCACTTTTTGCGACGCGCCTTTGAAGTTTCCCGCAGCTGTAGTCGACATCAAAGGAGACATCAAAGCGGGATGTTGCTAAGCGTCAGATTGGCAGATGGAGCTCTTGGCAAGAGGCAACATTTCGCGCACATATATACATGGATGCGAGTCAGCTGCGCTCTGAGGATGGGAATACTCCCGCAGACGCAGCTGGAACATGACTGCACAGATCTGTATCCTTTGCGATGATTCAGCAAAAAAAAAAAAAAAATTATGACTCCGCTGTCATACGTGGCATCTCTCTGCATGACGGAGGGTGTGTATGTTTGTGTAGCCTATTTTTTTTGTTTTTGTTTTTTTGCTCCTCTCTCTCTCTCTCTCTCTCTCTCTCTCTCTCTCTCTCTCTCTCTCTCTCTCTCTCTCTCTCTCTCTCTCTCTCTCTCCGTGTTGATTTATTGGCTAGTTATGCAAATGAGGCACGGGTTTGACGCACGCACGATGTGTTCGCAGGACACCATGGAGCAGCTCGAGGAGGAGCTGACGTGCCCGATCTGCTGCGGTCTTTTCGAGGACCCGCGGGTCCTGCTGTGCTCGCACAGCTTCTGCAAGAAATGCCTGGAGGGGCTTTTGGAGGGGAGCCGCGCACCGTCGCACCGGACGCCGTTCAAGTGCCCCACGTGCCGCAAAGAGACGCCGCACAACGGCGCGAACAGCCTCCAGATCAACTACTCGCTGCGCGGCATCGTGGAGAAGTACAGCAAAATCCGGGTCATGCCGCAGATGTCGTGCTGCGCGCAGCACTGCGGCCAGCCGCTCAACATCTTCTGCGCCACGGACCTGCGACTCATCTGCGGCTTCTGCGCGACGACCGACGAGCACCGCGGACACGGCTTCTGCTCGCTGGAGGAGGCGCACGAGCAGGAGAAGCGCGCGTTCGAGGGGCTGCTGCGCGGCGTGCAGAGCTGGCGCAGCGCCGACGTCCTGTCCCGCCTGGAGACGCTCCAGTCCGCGAAGAAGACGGCGCTCCAGTCCGTGACGCGCGACGCGGAGACGGCGGCCGACTACTTCGACAAGCTCATCGGCAGCCTGGAGAGCAAGCGGAGCGAGATCCTGTCCGACTTCGAGACGCTGAGGCTGGCGGTGATGCAGGCGTACGACCCGGAGATCACCAAGCTGAGCGCGGCGCTGGAGGAGCAGCGGCGCGCGCTCGCCATCGCCCAGGCGTTCCGCGGCGCGCCCGAGCCGCTGCGCTTCCTGCAGCACATGCAGGAGTTCCGGGAGAAGTTCCGGCTGCTGCAGGAGACCTCGCCGCCCGCCAGGAGCGAGGCGGACGCGGGGCCGCTCGTGCGTCCCCTCGACGTGAGGACGTGGGACGCGCTGCGCCTGCGGGAGGTGGACAAGATCGCGGTGCCGCACGAGAGCCTGGCCGCGTACACGGCGCGGGGTCCGCGCACGCGCATGGCGTCGCGCACGCGGACCAGCCTGTGGACGGGCGTGCAGCTGCTGCTGCTGCTGCTGCCGCTGCCGCCGCTGCTGCTGCTGCTGCTGCCGCCGCATCCCCTGGGAGACCGCCTCGGCCCGCTCGTGCAGCCCGTGTTCTCGGCCCTCTCCCCGGTCCTCGGACCCGCCGACGAGTACCTGCGGGGAGTGACTGACATGTGCACGAGCGTGATGGGCGCAGGCCAGAAATGCCTCGTGAACATGATTGACTCTGCTGTCAGCTTTTATTGGCAGTTGTAAGTTGCTTTAAGTCATTACACATCCGTGGCATCCCATGCACTCACCTCCCGCCTTTACCTTCCCCCCGTGGGCGCACAATATGTGACCTGCACTTCGCGGAATGCACCTTTAATGCAGGTGTCGTCATCTCTCATCTTTCTAGGACGCGCACACACACGCACGCACGCTCGCGCACACATTCATTCATTCATTCATTCATTCCCCTCCACCCGTGTACAATCTTTCTAAAGGCTTGACATCTTTCTACAACTTGAAAAAATAAAACCTTGCAAATTTGAAGACACGCCCTCTTTCCCTTTTTATTCTAAATCCAAAGCAGGCAGGTGTTTATAGGGTCAAAGGTGAGCCGGTGAATCTCTCACTCTCACACACACACACACGCGTGTGTGTGTGTGTGTGTGTGTGTGTGTGTGTGTGAATGCACAGTGTGATGATGCATCGGTACCACCGAGGAGCTGCAGCCTCTTCAAGGTTACACACGTTGCATAACAGGGCCCCGTGTGAACCACTGAGCAGGAGCTGGGGGGAATTGGTGTTTTCAGCCTCAAACACTCCGAAAGGTGTGTTAGTGCACATGTGAGACGACGTGGTGCGCATGCGCAATCACTCATTCAGTCATTTATGTATGCCGTCGATTTGAGGTTGTATAACGTGTCAGACCTCTGCAGGCTGTGAACTCCCAACTACATCCCAGGCCTGTTTTTGCTCGTGGGTCTGATTTAGACATGTACACTCAATACTGACACGTAAACTGAACATATGCAAATTTGTTGTTGTTTGAAATGAGTGGGATACCTGCATGGCTGCACCGCTTGGCCTTAAATAGGTCACATGCAACATGATAAAATCCAATAGCAGTTTGGATCTTCTGCTTTAAAAAAAAAAAAAGAAAATCAAAACAGAGAAATAAATGAGTGGAATCTTCTAAAAAAAACAGCCCACGGAGTCAATCCGTGATGTCAGCAGCACTGACCGTAATTCAGGACCCACGTCATGACACGCTCCACACACACATACTGTATATATATATAGCCTCCTGTTGCCAGGCAAATATGGGATGGAAATAAAAGTACCTAAGTGCATGAATATTTGAATTGGGGCGGCACGCGACTGTGAATTCAGCCTCACGAGTGTTCACGCCTTTTAAATGAAACACAATAAAGGTGAATTTAGATTTGATTTGATTTGATTTTGTCCAAATTTTGACATTTGGCCAGAGATGCTCTGACAATGGGCCCGTGGTGGTGATGCGAGATACAACATCACACTGATGTGTTTACACAAGGTTTGAACTCAATGCACGTGACCATAAGTGAAGTGAGGCAAATTCACTATTCACTATTTCATCCTGTGTGTGTGTGTGTGTGTGTGTGTGTGTGTGTGTGTGCGATCACATCCCTGATACATTTCCACGCACACACACATTGGTAGATAGTGAGCTTTGCGTGTCAATTTGGGAAAGATAGAATAAAACAGTTCAGTCATTATGATACGTTAAAAAAATCTTAAAATATTTCCCGTTGTTAAAATATAACATTTTGTAACCGAGTCAAATGTCAAGTTTTCTGGTAAATGATCGCGGTCACCGTCAGCTGGTGACGTCACGGGGTGTGAAATTCTATTGACTGCTAAAAGTGAAGTAAATCACAGATTAAAAGTTACATGAGGAATTTGAGAGCATGTGCCGTTAAAAAGTGCTGATTTCGAATTTTGCAGCAGTGTGTGTGTGTGTGTGTGTGTGTGTGTGAGAGAGAGACAGAGTGTGTGTGTCCGTGTTTTAAATAGAGAATCCACCATGTTCAAATTTTAATCAATGCACTTTAGCTACAACATAATAATGTAGTGTTAAATATTATTGATGTATTAATATTTCTAAACTTTACCCACACACACACACACACACACACTCTTTTCTAAACCCGCCTTAGAACCCTGCATGAGCAATATGTTAAGATGGAATGAATAATATAAATATATATAAATAATATAGACAATTTTCAGACTAATATGAAAATATAAATAAAAGCACAAATGACATTTCTTTACGTCATTTATACATATAGAAATAACGAGGACACAATGGACACATGTGCAAAAAGGCGACCATAGTTCCTATTTCCGGGACATGTAAAACGGCGAAATGCGCAGAACACGCGTGGAATGATCAGTGAAAAAAGGCCCACGAGGCCAAATTGATAGAAAATACCACAGCTGGTAGAAAGGACCAGAGGTGAGCAGATCATTCAAAATTCACTAAAGTCGAATATTACGTCACAGGTCCATGTATGTCGTGTATATTTCATTATTATTATTATTATTTTTAAAGCCGAGCGTTGATTTGGAAACAGGTGGATCCACGGTCCGCGCCCTCGCTCCCTCCGTGCGTGTTCACCTGCGGCATATGATCCTCGTGTTTACTCCACACGTCCCCAAACCTCTCTATAAGATCGAGGTACAAGAGGAATTTGATATGTTCTATTTTATTATTATTTTTTTTTATAAAAGTTGTTTTATTGTGATACATCCGATTTGAGACGATCGTCATCGGATGTCCTGGTGGGGACGCGCGCATGGTGCACGCTCCAATTTTCAACGGAGACGTTCCGTGACTAAAAACCATATCACGTCTGTTGGTTGAATCCCTAAGTACACGAGAAAATATTGCAAGGTTTTTAGTTTAACGTATATTTTTGTGGCAATCTAAAGCGATCGCGTGGTCATTAGCGCACGATGTCAACCAACCAGCGTCCTGCTGTTCGGGCCTCGACAGCTGCAACCGATCCTCCCCAATTACCCTCCACAGAAAATAGGCGTCGAGCCATTTACACGCAATCCTCGTTATTTTTCATGTACGCAGTATAATTGTTTATTTGCATAATCTGCTCAACTGTAGATTTTAATCCCCTGCAGATCCGTGGGGGCTCGTGTCTAACAGGCCGGACATCCCAGCAGCATCGAGGCCACGCAGGCCAAGATGAGCGTCTGTTCCTCTGCTTGGATTTCGGTACTTAAAGCGACACGTAGATGGCACCAAGTACAGCGATACACAAAAAAATTAAATAATGTGTTAAAAAAATATGTAAATAGTATAAAGTAAAAAAAAAACAGGTTTGCCAACTCATCTTCAAAACACAAACAGACGGTTTAATTATTTATTTCTTTTGGCAGTGAGATACAGAGACATGGCGTTACAATTTTTTTTTTAAACCCAAAAAAGTACACCAGCTTAAATAAAATCTGGATAAACAAACTTGAGTGAGAGTGGTCGGCTTTGCTTCAGCAGCACGATCAATACTGGAGGATTCGGCTGAAGTTTTAACTCCAATATTTACGTGCTGCTACAGTAAAACCACCGGCCGGTGACGACGCTAACTTCTAACGTCAGGGGAGAGGAGCAGTGTTCCACCGTACACAGCGGGTGCGATTGTCAACAAGCCAACTTTAACGGTCGCTTAGAAGGGGGGGTTGTATCTTTCGGGTGTTACTGCTGCAGCACAGTACGGCCTGCATCTCTGTATAACCCACAAACCATTCCGTGCTGCTACAGCATCACCCGAAGTTCAAGTCCTATTGTCGCTCTCGTTTCCCGAAGCCCTGATTAGCCCTCGTCTCATGCCGGCTCGCAAACCTCTTGGGATCAGTTTGAAAATGCGCCGACAGTCTCCTTGAAATGGTCGACTTTTTAATCCGGTGTCAAAATTCTGTGCAAATGTGTCGCGGGCCAATCTGCTCATCTCCGACA
Organism: Chascanopsetta lugubris; assembly: GCA_016785325.1. Lineage (NCBI taxonomy): Eukaryota > Metazoa > Chordata > Actinopteri > Pleuronectiformes > Bothidae > Chascanopsetta > Chascanopsetta lugubris. Next base: position 9,787 of record JAFBJT010108224.1, read on the forward strand.
AGACGGTCAAAACAATGGGAACTTGGCGTCTCTGTGTGTCCTGACAGTCACAGGTCTAGAATAGCCCTCAACGGATCATTTGTCTTGCGCTTACCAACCGCGGGTCATTTCACTGCTCTCCCTGCCTTGCTTGAAATCAGAGGTTCCATTCCCGTCCTAAGTAGATACCTTGATCACAGCTCAGACTTCGCCTTGCGTCCATTTTGTAGGATCTCCCTCACTGGTTTATATAAAGGGCACCACGTGCAAAGAAATGACAACAAACATTGGCGTTTTAGTGGACACTGATAGTATGAAAGGCTTTATAGTCAATAGCTACGCCCCAAAAAAGAGAGTTGCACCCCTTGTTTTCTGGGTCGGGTGGAGAACTTCACTGTCCGAGCAGCCGGAGACTCCCCGTCCAATCAGAAAGCTGGCTCTCCGTCTGAAACACAGTAAAGCACAGTACTTTTTAATGTCAGTCTTTCATCAGTAAATATCGATGAATTGGTGGACTAAAAGAGTAAATCAGTGGGTCTGAAAGTCATTTTGAACATAAAGAGAATTGAGCAATTTGGCAAAAATATGAGTTGGATGTTTGGGGGGAGGGGGGGGGGGGGTTCCGCTCCTCGTCCTAAAGAGAATTGAGCAATTTGGCAAAAATATGAGTTGGATGTTTGGGGGGAGGGGGGGGGGGGGTTCAGCTCATTGTCCTCCTCCATTGGTGTTGACGTCTGGGCTCTGACGACTACTCCCAAGACATTCACCCAAAAAAAAAACAGAGGATTTTACTGAATACACAGTGACACGTATTGAAGCGTTGGGAACAACACAGTAGTATTTAATGTCACTAAAGGCTGCGATATTGAGGCTTCCCTTGACTAAGCATCACAGCGATATCCCCATTCGAGTGCGACTCAGGACACATTTTCCTGTGCGCATCCAACAGAGCTTCGGGGGGCCAACCCCAAGTAAATACTCCAGCCAATGAGACTGAAGCCAACCAAATCCCAATATGAATGTAAAATCTTTGTACCAACTCAACCGGTTGGGTTCAACTGGGCTCTGGTTTCAACGCTGTAGTCCACACACCATGTTTAAGTAATGTCCCTTCACAAGTTCAACCAATCGTGTGAACTAATGTAGCAAAACATTAGATTATTGCATTATTAGTTTAGCGTCTTGGTAAGCTGCATGACTTGATAACATTTCGGAGGCCTTGTATTTGCAGGCTAGCGACGAAAACGGAATATGAAGAGGAGTATACGGTTACAATTGGAGGGAAAACTATCTATTGTCGGCCAAGCACAGTGTAAACAAGGGGGCGGAGCTGACATGGAGAACAACAATCTATTTGGGCATGACTCAGAATTAAGTCACTGTCGGAATATCACTACAATACTGTGGCATTCCTCATGTCCTTGTAACAAACGTCATTGACAGATGTGACCAGATTTACAAAGATGGTTCATCAGAGGCGGAGTAATGAATCACAGTCAGTGGTTTTATTGGTCGCAAAGATGATCATTGCTCCAAATACGTAAATGAGCTCAAATAAATATTAAAAAAAACAACCCTGAGCTCACTTGGGATAATTGAATCGTAAAGAATGTGACTTTGACCAAATACAGGATGGTTGTTTGGCAGTTGTGAGAAACACAAACACTCTATTAGAATTTTTCAAACAAACTCTCACCTCCAACCGTATTTGAGTGCAAAACTGAAGCATGATAATCATCCCGCAGGACACTGGGTCCGGATTGTGTTGCCACTAGAGGTCCCAATGGACCTGTAATTATGACCTTGGTCTGAAATGGAGCAGGCAGCCTGAATCTAAGGGCATTCTTATGTCCTTAAAAATAGAATAAATAAATACAAAACTCTAGCGTCATTACAGCACAGAGAAATGTTGTTTCAGAAAAAGCAATTTCACTCATAACAATGAGGAGCGTTAAGATGAAAAACCCTTATTGTAATATAATATTTGTTTATATTGCTGGGTCAGCCTCATTTACTTGCACTGCTCACTTTGTGAAAACTGTCAAAACTTCAAAGTCAGGGCACTGGGAGCAAACTGTAGGAACATTTTCTTCTTTACTCCGGATGTCTGACCCACAAACACCAAAAGGCAGTTGTCAAATTGGTCGCAACCCTAAATTACGTTAACACGCGACAACAAATCTTATAGGGGGGGAGAAAAAAAAAAAAAAGGGTTACAATGAGATACCACAAAAAACACATACGTGTCACATCAGAGGTCAGAAACCTGCTTTAAGCTACAACATTAACCACATCAACTGCAGCTGCTGACACACTGTGCCGTCTGTACTGCCAACAAGCTTCAGCTTCACCTCGTGTGCTTTCAATATCAACTACAAATACATCCCCCTCTAATTTAATATCTACGGCCGGCAGAGAGGATGTGACGGTAAAATGTGAGCTCTTCAGCAGAGCACAGCTGAAATCTGTTGGGGAGACAAAGATGGAGAACAGGTAAAAAATTAAGCCATCCACACTCAACAGTCACAAGAAGGTGAAAGTGCTTAGATTAAAAAAAATAAAATAAAAAAATAAGTGAAATGCATTTTAACCAGGTGTAATATTTACACCACATCATTCGAAGAAATTGTTACGACCATAGCACAAAAAACTGTTGTGAAAATGAGGCAGTTCCTCGATGTTCACACTTGCTGAATATCCCTCACCCCATCCTTCCCTACCAGGGATGTATAAGAATGTTAGTCAGTTATCAAAAAAAAAAACAACAACAATGTGTAACTTGTCCATTCTAGGTTACTGTAAACTCATGGTCCACCTCCGTGGAGAGAACTTACCTCTAGTGTAAATATAATATGCTCATTCTAGGACCCATAAATGTAAAATAAATAAATATATATATATATATATACATATTATATTTGTATTGATGAAAAATAATTTCAGCCATATCTTACACAATGGACCTTTAAAACCAAAAATACAAAATGTCCATACTGGGCATCCTAATTTTCTATTTTACAAAAAAAATGATATTCACTGACAATGAATGCCCTTAATTTGGTGCAGAGACCTTGCACACATTTATCCGAGATTAAAATAGTGATGCACAAGAAATGTGACACCTTAGCTAACATGTGGCGCTGAGTGATTAGCTTGGCACCAGGGGTGAGTTGTTGTCAGATGTCTGGGGTGTGACAACATCTCCTCATGTTAGTCCTGGGATACTACGGTCAGCATCACCTCTCCCCAGTCTCACACTCCCTGAGAAAAGAGATGGAGCAGTCAACTGCTGGAGGCAGAGACTAATAAAAGTAGGAGAGCCAAAAAAATAAAATAAATAAAAGATGAATAAAAAAAGGTGAATGAGTGATTCAAAATGCCTGAATAAAAAAAAAAGATAAATAAATACAAAATAAACATCTGCGTTGTATAGAGTTTCAAACATCAAGCTATTCAGCTGTAAAAAGTTCCATTTTAAAATGGTTGCGATAGGGATGAATGTGAGGGTGTGAATGGGCTCTGTAAATTTTAGGGATGAAAAGGGAAAAATGACATTCCATATATCAACCAGGACATCCCATTCCACCTAGTCTGCACTGAAAAGCACAAATTGTCTGTTCTCCCAATCAGTTTCATGAACTATTCCCTGGAAAAGTTGTCAAAATAAATAAATAAATAGAACGAAATAAACGCGAAGCACACATGATCACTTTCCGTTGTTTGGATTTGTGCCAAATTTCAATCGTTTTATTTTTGGTCCATGCCCCCTCATTACAAACAAGCTCTGTGAGAATTTGGTCAGTTGTTTTTGCATAACCCTTCTCACAGACAAAGAAAACAAAACAGTCAAGATGGAGGCAAAAACCTTCTTTGCCGACATACTTAAAGTTGTGCAGATATATTTCTAAAAATTGCCAGTGTGTGTCGTTATGGTCAGAGGGGGCAAAACACAAATAAAAAGCAATGTACACTAACTGACTGGTCTGAAAAAAAAAAAAAATAAACGTTGCATCATTTCCTGGTCTGATGTCGGGCTCAGATAATGCTGAATGAATTAAAACTGAAATTCTCATGACACGTCCACTTCACCTCCTCCATCATCATAAATCACCAAGCAAACACATTCAAAACTCACCGGGTAAAGTTGTGTACTTTTTCTTTTGACCAGATAATTTCTTGACAAGTCCAAGTTGAATTGTTCACATCAAGAACTCTAACCTCTCCCTTTTTTCCTCACTTTCCTTAAAGGAAGCATGCCCAGACATGTCACCTTCGCTGTGCAGCCTTTTTAACCCATTCCTACAACATTTGCTCCCGACACAATGGCCTCAAAGGAGTCACCTGACCCCGGGGCTGAAGGTCAAGCAACCTCCAACACCCCATTGGGTACAAGAAGGACCTGGACATGACAAGCCATCACCTCCCCCGGATCAAGTGGTCTGGGCCGGGCTCCTCTAGTCTGCATCTTCTGCCTGTATAAGCACAAACTAAAGGGAGATCTGCAGTGACATCCTTGTCTGTGTGAGTGCATGTGTGTGAGGGGGGGGGGGGGGGGGGGGGGGGGGGGGACCTGGGTGACACGAGCATCTATCCAAATGCAAATTTGAACTTCTCACACGGTTCTCTATAGCTAGTCTAAAGAGAGCAATGGAAAGAAGCTCCTTCAAATTAAATATCTGCAAACACAGTCACCCTCTCTGCAAGTCTCGCATTAATGCAGGATGAAGTAAATACAGAGGTAGATTTACTGCAGAGAAAACATTTCCCAAAACAATTAATTACAAAGCCACTGCTTGTAAAAACGTTATGCAAGATAAACAGCAGGCGATTGGCTCACCGAGTCATCATTGTCCTGTGTTTTGGCAACTCCACACAGAGTTAAAATACACCTCGGCACAACATTAGGAGGTGTGACCAGTTTTTCATGGCTTACCGAGGCAGCGTGTACACACAGCATGTGATCTCTACAGTAGCAAAAGCTAACACCAAACCGGTTCCTCTATAATAACAAAAGCAGTCAGTTGGGGTGACATGTAAATGATTAGGAATAATGAATGTCATCTTTAAGCAATAACGCTCAGCAGGGTGTGTTGAGTCTATAGATGCAAAAACACAAAATGGTGAGTAGCAGTAATTGCTCAATGTATGAAGCGGTGATGGCTATGAATCACCTCACTCTCGCATACAAACACCACTATTGTGATGGTTTGTGTCAAAGCTGGAAAAACTTGTTACGAAAACCCACACACAGGAAGAGTGACTAGGATTCCCTGGAAGCTGCTGCCATATCTTGTCAAATGAATTATAGAAAAGTCTCTCTACTCCAATAAAACAGAGAGCTGAACATCAACAACTGAATATATTGTTCTCACAGGACATTACGAGCTAAGACATACGTGACACCCGAGTCATTTCTGAACTCTGCAGGTACACACCACCCCCTCCATGTACAGTCAGATCTGACTAGGACACACTTGCAGTGAAAAATGTCCGAGGTGATGAATAAAAATTACTAAAAATCAGAACAAGGGATATACATTTAAATAAAATTCAATTCAATCGGAAAAACAAGTGGGAAGTATTTTTAACTAATATCTGAAAATGGCTGGTAAGTGCACAGAGATCATCTCACACACAAAAAATGATTAATGATTTATCGTGCCGTTTTCAATTAGTCATGCCTTACAAAAAGGGCACAACTTCAAAGATTTTACTTAACAGCCACAGCCGCTTTTTTACATCAATTTCCATCAAGAGAGGAGCAGAGACTATGAGGGTACTCTTAACCAACAGCAGTGTCTGTTACACCACTCTAAAAACACCAGTGTGTGTGTGTGTGTGTGTGTGTTCAGTGAGTATGAATGTGTCAAAGTATCCACACCAAGCGCACAATTACTGTTCCAAGTGTAATAAATTCATTTCAATACATTGCTGAAATTGTGACTTTTTTCAAATTAATTTCCAAGGTTATTTACAACTTCATCTGAACAATCTCATGCTTCCTCCCACTGCCTACAAAAGACAGAGCAGCCATAAACAGGATGCAGACAAAGCACAATGTGATGCAATTTCAAAAGTGCATGAGGTCCTGATTTACTCTTGACCAATGGCATTAAACTATAAAAGCGCATGATTATGACCCATCACTACAAATTAAGTAATAATAACTTCAACATGGCAACAATAACACGTTTCCCATTGCAGTGAATCACTATTTACACTATGACCAGTATGGCAAAAAAATAAAATAAAATAAAATAAAATGAGTATGTGCTGTATGTAAAAATGTGTACTAGTCAAAGTTGTATGCATATAAGCAAGAGGTGGAAAAGAGGAAGTCAAGTGTGAGAATTGAATGACACACCCATACGTCTGTCTCTTTTTCTCTCACTGCCCCCCCCCACACACACACACTATACTTTACAACACTATAAATGTTTACCTAGGTCCACTTCAGATTACACCGATTTACGTAGTAAAAAATGTAAACACACCACATAGTGTCTTTCATACTTATAAGTGATAAAGCTTCAACATTGATTGTCATGCTTTTGACTGAGTTTACACATAAACATACATTTTAAAAAAACAAAAGCAAGTAAACAGGCGACGTGTGCTGTGGCTCCTGTGCGAGTGTTGTAAAAATATTGTATGTAAATACAAGTATTAAATTTTTTGTTTTGATCTCTCCAGTCAGCTTAACTACCTACCACCAGTGGTATATACAGTGACACTCACACACCAACACTACCACACCGGCTACACCAATTAGTTGTAATATTTCTGTTGAAAATGTGCCACATTTTAAGAACTTGTCCGAACGGGAGAAGTTGTTGGTCACACCAAGTGTAAAAGAATCTGTGCACCCAAGCACTCTGTCTGACTCTGGATCAGCTGGCAGGGGGGGGGGGTTATCTGCTTAACCAAGTTACGTCTAATAATACACAAAACAGTCATCGATATATATTTTTTAAGCCTTTGCAATCTAATCGCTTAGATGTCAAAACAGTGGTATTCATCTCGTACCCTCAGGTTAGAAAAGTCTTGAGCAGCAGAAATGAAAACCCCATGTGTGTCTGGTCAAAGGAGGAATCGTCTTGCTCTATCAGATCTACCTGCCAGTACCACAGCAGTTCATCACATAAGTGAAAATTCAATTGAAGTGTAATTATCCAGCAGCAAAATCGCCCTCATCGGCATTTGTTGCACACATGGTGTATGGGGCTGAGGAGTATATGGGGTGACAAACATAACATGAGAAATTAAATAAATGAAATAAAAACAGATCAAGGGGGAGTTACACATTTCTGAACGAAATGAGGACAAAGAGATGCAGTTTTGAAAGAAGGGAGTTTGACCTTTGATTCCTCCCCACAGCTGTTCATCTGGCTGACTGTTTCAATTTACCGGATTTTGTGAAAATGTGGCGACACGCACACAAATCATGACAGGAGTTAAGCACATTGCTGCTTATCGTACGAAATGTCATCCTTCATGGACTATTGTCGTTGGTTTTTCAACATTTCACGAAACAGGTGTAAAAGCCCAGTGCACCACTGCGATGCAGCACATACTGTATGCAAAAAAAAAAAATAAAATCAAAGCCAATGCAAAACACATGCTTGTAAGAGGCATGCAAGGACCTGGCACCCTCATATTCTGCACTGCTGCCACTCGTGTTATCAGCCTTAGCTTTATGGTTAAATATACCAGAAACAATAAACAGACACTTCTCTTGATCATATCCGAACTCAAGATTTACCTAGAGTGACCACTGTTCAGATTATGCCTGGATTAAATTTACGATTGCGAGGGAACTGGCAAATGCAGATAAAAACCCTATTTGACGGGTTTTATTTAATACCACTCAGACGTAGAAGTGAGACCAAAGCCACCTTCTGGAAATCAAACCGACCCGGGCCGCGAAAATCCTTTCCCCCATAACAGCAAATTTGAATACTATAAAGTTTGTGCTGAGTGGTGCAGAAAGGAGGAAGAGAAGGGTGGGGGCTCTCAGTAGCCTGGCTGCAACACATGTGAGCAAGTACAAGAAGAGAGAGGCACAGTTACACCAGGAAATGGGGGTGGGAACCCATTTTGCCGGAGGGGTCTGAGAAGACAGAATGATGAGTCACAGAATGTCACACTAACAGTCTTTAACAGCACAACGGTGCTCCACAAAAAAGACACTGAAAAGCTAAATAGAGGAAAATGGAGGGGAGGGGGGACACAGACCTGTAGCATTTGAAAATGAGCTGAACTGTATAAACCATAGTTGAACTGTTAAAGTACACCAGTACTAATCTGACAACTGCACACACACACACACACACACACACACACACGGTCAATATGCTTTAATCCACATTTTCCACTAAATCTGAGCAAAACTATTCACACATATTTCATCTGAATGATAGATGTGCAATATAAAACCAGGGAACTAGAGAGTGGGTTTAGATATTACTAAAACTCCTGATTTTAAAATTGCACCTTGTCAAAATGCTACTCCCTGACCCTCTAGAGATTAGATCTGCAAACTCAAATAGATACTTTTTACAGTGATATCAGCAATACGCAGACACCGGGGTTGGTATTCAAAAAAAATGACAAGAGAAAATAGCTTCCATCAATGATATTTTAGGGATTCCATAATCTGATGCTGTCTCTACCAAGGCTCTGAATGAAGTGTGTATTCAGGCTACCTGATGTAGTGAAGGTTTCAAAAAGCCTCTCCCTCCACATCTACATTTATACAGTGCCAGGGTATTTTGTGTGAAATGAATTTAGGTTATTGGAGATATCTGACTTCCTATATGTAAAATCTGTGATTGTTTGGCTGAATTTACACAAGATCGGCCGACAATTCTAAGTGAAAGCAACAAAAAGCAAGTGGGTGTACTCAGATTGTAAATATCTTAGAACACACATACACTGCAGTCTGAACACTGTCGTATAAAATCGGAAAAAAAATTGAAAAAATATTTTTACAGCTCTAAATTACACCACCTCTACCGGCTATGTGAAAAATAATATTTAGAAAATATCTCGTATAAGCAATGAATAAAATGAGTCCTTTCTGAACATTTAGCACTTTTACACTTAGTGGTGTGAAGAGGATCACAGACCAAATCGAAAAACTCCCATTGGTTTTAAATACACCATGTGGTGTAATGTGACATATGAAGACAACTACTGAATCGCAACACAGATCATGACATATGTGTCACAATTTTAGTCATTACACAACTCATTACTTTCACACACCTACAGCTTTCAAGATTTTTGTCAGTGACACATAAATACCAAAAATGTCCCCCTCCATCTTTGACTCTAGTGTGTAACAGGAAAATATATTTGTCCTTCTGTTCACGGGGATTGATTTCCCTCATTAAAGAAATACATCAAAATACACAAAGACACAGAAATAGAGAGAATTCTGTCTCATCTCTACACCAGTTCTCACACTAAAGAGTGACCTGTGATTTCACTCGACTATGGGAGTCACACTTTTCTTTTTTTAATAGGTCGTACTTAGAAATGCATCAACTAGTTGAAATAGTTGATTTAGTAATCAATTTATCGGGTCTATTTCAAAGCACTGCACACATATGCTGAGGTGGGTGTAGTGAAGGCACTGTGCCCGACACTACAGCATTTCACTTTCTTTTTTAGATGTGCAAATCCACGGAGAGAAGGCATGTTTAAAAAAACAAACAAACTGAAAAGAATAAAAATAATTATGTAGCTTTCAACCTTTTATCTGATGACTCATTAATCTTAGAAAAACACCCACTGATTTCATTGATTCTAAGGGCAGTGGTCCATTTACATCCTTCGTCATACATGTGGAATCTAAGTCTTGTTTCCAGCCTTTTGCAGCCTGAGTTTGTGGGAGGAAATGAAAAAGCCTGGTTCGATTCTGTTGGTGCTGTCAGACTGTGACTGACCAAGGAGGCAAATCTTCTGGGTTCGAACACTGGAGTCAAGTGCCCCTGCAGCTGCTGCCATGCGTGTTCCCAGTGAATTTGAATAAAAGCCTTTTCTACAAGTTCAAACATGATATCCGAGACGAGTATTTGCTGAAATAAAGGCGTCACTGTAAAAGATAGCAAAGGCCTGACATTATGTAACACGTTAAACCGATCTCGACTTAGAAGGAAGTAAAAGGGGCGGGTTTAGACGCACAATTATATGGAGCCTGCCCCCCCCCCCCTCTAATGCTTTAATAGAGAATGTCCGCGATGA
>JAFBJT010108225.1:0-11295 GCA_016785325.1 Chascanopsetta lugubris
CTCAGCCCCCGCCCCCCCCCCCCACCACCACCACCACCCCATGTTCCAAAGCGGCAACATCGTCCATCCTCACGTAGGATGTGTCTGAGGAAAGGTTCCATGAGAGGCTTTCAGCTGCAGGATCGTCTCTGCTCAAGAGTGGGATGGATAGCACCACAATGGAACACTCTCTGAGGGTTCAGCTTTTGTTTGTGCTCAAAGGGCGAAGAAATCTTTCAAAAATGATTTTTCAGGAAGTTGGTCATTTGGTCATTCTTCTTCTTCTTCTTCTTATTTTTCTTTTTTTTTCTTCGCACAAATTAATTGCTTATTTGGGGGCTTTAACATATCCCGAAACTCACTGATTTTGGAATGTGCCTAGAAAGAGCTGGACATTTTAGTATTTTAGTAAGTCAATTCATATAGGCGGGGCCAATTGGCTCCACCAGGATGGCCCAAAGTCAGCCCCGGCACTGGGTAATACCTACATTTATGAAATTTGGTACACGTATGTATAGCCCTGAAACAAGATAAAAGTCCTCTTTGGGGGTTCCTTTAAAGCAAACAGGAAGTCGGCATTTTGGATCAAATTGCCATTTTTTGGCATTTTGTACACTATGGAATGTAACGAACTTGTCCCAGGGCTTTTGGCGGATGGTGTTGTTTAAAAGTTGACTTCAAAATCACAAAACGTGTGAGATGCAGGAAATTGACAAGACGATGAACTGTTTACCTCCATCAAAGCGTGACCCGAGACCAACACTGTGTGCGTCCAGTGATTTTCAGCTTACCACTGACTTGAACCCAAGGGCACGGAGCGGCTCAGCAGCCAAGAATAAAGGACCCCTCCCCCATATTCACCTAGAGTATAAGCAGAGTGAATAGAAGAGCGGCCACTGCTTCCAAAATCAATACTGCTGCAGGATAACGAGGGAGCAGTCAAAGCATAAACTTGACCTCTCTGCTTGAGCAAATGTAAGTTTGTTGTTGTAGTCGAGGACACACAGGGACCGTAAAGCTTCGGTAAATCATGTGGATATAAAATCTCCAGCCAAGTCTTTAATCACGGACAAATGATTGTTTAGGTTTATGGTAGAAGACGATCTGCCAGCGCAATAAATAATGACATTATTATGCAATCTTTGTCGTACATATACGAAAAGATACAAATGAATACGGGGAAGAAAGAACCTACAGAAAAGTATGGTCGCATGAGTTATGAGCAGCATGACGCTGATTCCCAGATCCCCTGCAGAGCTCTGTTACTCCATAGGCTGTCAGTGTGATTGACACTGTTTGATAAATTCAACATAACCATATCTTTAAAGGAATGGGAGGCTGTATTTCACCCTCTAGAGGGAAAGGTGCCTGAGAGGCAGCAGCAAAGGGGATTATAAAAATAAAATGTAGCAACACAAGAACAAATATCCATTACAAACACAAGGAAATAGGAAATGTAAACAGGATGTGCATAAGAATAAAGGATTAAATATGTGAACATTTAATGGAAAGGTTTAATGCTTTGTTTCCATGTGGCATTCTACTTGAAATCTAAAATGTTATTCCCCAACAACAGTCTATTTTTAATGTATATCTCTATGTATGATAATGAATATGCATCAGAGCTACCGGGCCCATGTGCCAGTGAACAGCTTCCATAGAGATGAATGGGACTCACCGAGGGCCACGTCAGCATTACGGTTCCCCTCAAAGGGCCGGTTACTGTACGACCGGATGAAATCACTCCCTATTATTAGTATCCATATTGTAAAATAATTGTCTCACACTAACACACTAAATACATTGCTACACATGTAGTGTAGTATATGTAATCAATTGAAGTTTTAAAGCGGCACATATTTTTATTTTGAGTGGGCCGCAAAAAATGATGTAGTACCCTAAAGAATAATTATCACCTCCCAATGGGCCCTTCAAACCACAGGTCCATCATTCATTTGTGTTGATAACATGTGTGAATGTGAAGTGAGGGGGACATTTCTCGAAGAACCTGTCTGTTAAAACCCTGTTGGGTGAAAAAAAGAAATTCCTCCATGGATGAAGCAAGGCGGCGCAGGGCAGCTGCAGGACTGACCCTGCCAAGGACAGAGAGTTCCCATGTCTTCTCAATGGCCCAAACTGGGTCATTGAGCGACTAAATGGAGTCATTATGATGAGTAATTAAAAGAAAACTGCTGAAGACTCCCGAACTCCCCTTTTTCTCATGGTTCCGCTGCTTCTGTTTTTTTTCGTGTGTTGTCATGGGGCTTTTGCTGAAAGACAGCTGCCTCGTCCCACTTAAACCATCACCCCTTTCACGGGAATGCAAATAGCAGCCTTAGCGGCTAATTGAATGGCTTACTCTATTGTCCCCTCGTTTACTGGAAATCGAGCTATTTTGCAGATTTCCATTACAGATTGTTGGAGACTGTGTTTTTCCATCTGATACGGAATGTCATACACTCTGAATCACAAGGGGACGGGGCTATGGAATGGTTTTATTATACCAGGACAAGTCCTATGAATTCTGATTGTGCGGTAATCTGGTGCTCGTCCCCTGCACATATTAATATGTATGTTGGAGCCGTGCACGGTTACATGCTCTAGAGACGCAGAAGACAGGATCATCAAAGCAAGGATGAAGCATGGCCGCAAAAATGAGCAATCATGTTTCATTTCTATTTCACTTTCTGCAGCACATACAAAACATGCATCTCTCTTTATTACAAAGTTGTTGTTTTTTTCTATCTCTCTCCTTTTTTTATTTTTTTTTATTTTAAACTTCCAATAAAAATGCATGAACATGTGCTGGTGCAGCTTCCCCCTGGGCAGCGAGAGCGACACATTCTCATGGCGGGGGGCGGGGGATGGGGGTTTGGCGGCTTGATGTTTGATTAATGAGTGAAAAATAATTAATTAGAGAAACTAACTTGGGCAGGAGCAGGAACTGAAACAGAGGATTTCATTACCGTGTGCTTGTTAGATAAGGTTAATGAGGTGCTGCTGAATCCTGGGAGCAGAGAGAAAAAGGAGAAGAAGAAGAGGGAAGAAATGAAAAGGAACATTCATAAAAAATGCTGCCGGATTCATTTCGGGGACAGCGGAGCCAGAAGGGGGTGACTCTCAGAACAAGCTACTTTTTTATTACATGCCACATTAAAGCTGGCCTCTGTGGACTGGAGCAGGGCTCGGTTGATTTCAAGATTCCGTGTGGACGGTGTGATGGCGTCTAGTAGCGACAATGTACATGTGACCTCATCCTTCCCTGTCATACGTGCAGAACCTGTAAAACCTCTATAGAGCAAGTTTTGTTGTATGTTTTTAGGGAAAACATGGAGATGCTACATGGTGGACTCCATGAGATTCATCTTTTTTATAGATATTTTATCTTATCTTCTATATTATGTAAGATGGGAGAAAAAATCTTTACAATGCTAATATAGGCTAATTGTAGCATCATACATTTTAATTTCACTACTAAGGCGGGTTGACTGTCTGAGAAGTTGTAGTTTGCTCATACTGTCAACCACTCAGGCTCCTGTTCTCTCTCTCTCTGCGAAATGCTCTGTAGACCCCTCCCCCTTCCTCATAGAAAAGCCAAGGGCTGCTCTGATTGGCCAGATCGCCCACTACAGAGCCTTACTGCCATTTTGATGTCAGTTCACTCAAGCATGGAAATAGAAACACCCACATACACAGTGCGCCCATACAGCCCTCTTAAACCCGGATTATTGATTTATCTCTCCATTTATTTATTTACATTTTCATATTATGAAATAATAACCCATTGCATCATTTCTGAACATGATGTTTATCATGTCAGGCACATTTTCTTAGGCAATAGCAGTGATGAAAATAGCTCCCACAATACCATGCTGCATGACACCATCAAACTATTGTACTTGCTTCAACTGACAGACCCCTAGTGGCCAAAGTTACACCCCGCATCTCTTTAATCCACCATGGAGTGATTTGAACACTTGAATGTGATGCAACCATGTTGAAAACTTCTTGACACGATTGTGACATTCTTCTCGAAAACAAACAACTCGACCCACATGCTTGACATGGTGTTTCCTCTCATTTATTTTTTTCCCAGGGTTCCAGAGGAGAACTTCAAGATTCAGGTGGAGGAAGAGGAGGCCCGGGGATGCTCTCTCCCACAGGGGACTTCAACCCAGAGTACAGAGGTGAGTGTGTGTGGGCATTGGTATGGTGGAACTGGTGGCAGCTCTGCATAAACAAACAGGAGGATAAGAGGATCACAGGGAATCCATCTCTAATCCACTGGTCAATACACATGACAGGTACAGTCGCTCAGAGGACGAGTCGGCCTGAGAGTGGACAGAGTGAATGTTAAAGGGGATTCATGACATGTTTCTTTGTTTCAATCACCGTTTTTTTATTTGTTTTTAGTTTATACTTGACCCAGAGACTGTATCGTCTGTCACAGCATGGAATCAAATTGGCTAATGCATTATTTTTCATTCAGTGGGATCAGTATAGAATGGTATCCTAAATTGTGTTTTTTTTCTTTTATTTGCATATTTGATAAGACTTTTAATCAACTCATAACAAAACGCTTGTGGACTTGATATCTCAAACCTCACTGACTCACATTCACACTGCAATAGCCCCCATACAACATCTCATCCTGACTGACTCACCAGTGGCTGAACTAGTCTGTCATGTAAAGCAGAGCAGATGGGAAGTCGCCCATGGCTCCAATGAGGCACGAGTCACATGGTTCAACAGAAAACAAACAGTCATTGGTCTAAATGCCATTTATTGAACTGTTGCTGATAATGGACTGTGTAGAATAACTGGGTGAAGAATCCAGGCTTTATCCCTTTTACCCATCCACTGACTGTTTGTCCTCATCAACACTAACAATATTTGCCATAAAAGAAATATATAACTGTCAGTCATTTGAATTAAACTTGACCAGTGTGACTAAGGCCCATGACATCTACCCCCAACAGGATATAATGCCAGCGCTGGAAAGTTTGTGTAAGCTACTCCTCCTCAGCACATATGAGCCATTAAGCATTTATATCATTAATACAATGTCCACCGAGTATTATCTGTACGTACTGTAAATGCAATAGAACCATTTAGCTCGTGTCAGAAGAAAATGTCCTATGCACATCAGTCACAGCGCTTAAAATAGCCATGGAAAGATGCTGTTACTTATACAAGTGCAATGATAATGGCTTCAAATGCAAGGGGCTTATTAGTGGTGAACTTTAGAGAGAAACGTGCAGCTGCACTTAAGTTAAAATGGCACTTTAGCTTGGAAATGTCCTTTTTCATTATGCTTTTTTTTTTCTTATCTCTTTCTTTGCGAGGGGACACCGTGTAGGATATATGGGGCCATCGAGGGGTGAGGTTATTATAACTTTCACCTTTCCCTCGCCTTCCTATGTAAACATGTGGCGGAGCAGCTTAGCAGCCTCTGTGGTGAGGACGAACTTCCAATTAAAAGGGGTTCGTTTTAGAGTAAGTAAAACAATCTGGGTGATTACATGTTCATAAAAACATCCTTTTTATTGTTTAATAGAGATACTTTCACCGGGATCTCAAACGTAGGATGTGGACTAATAGTCCTTGCTCCATTTAACACTGATAAAACTACACTAAATAGAGCCATGATGAGATATTACAGAACAATAATAGGGATCATGCAGCACAAAGCAGAGCAGGAATAATAATGAATTCAGTGTCTCATGGATCATCATCTCAATGTGCTTAAGAAGATCTGGAGTGTTTAAGCTGATCAGTCAGAGAGCTCCTAAAAAGAAACTGAATCTGCTGTTTTTAGTGTCATAAGAAAATCTTCTTTATTCTATTATTGATGTGCTTCTCTAAAAGGGAGACTTGTGTTTAAGCGCTTTTATGTGTTGATGTAATTTCCCATTGTTTCCCTTCCAAATGAGAGCAGCCATTTCCAGCCCCCTCGTTATTGAAACTCGAGATGGAGTGACAATGAGCCTCCGTGCGTATTGTCATATAAGGAAAGGTATGTTTGGACACACTTCAAACGTCAAATCACCATTGGATACATCAAATGTGCGTTTGAGAGCTGGATGAATGGCTTTGATTTAATCCTCGCTGCCTTTCAAGTGTGGCCAGAGGGATTTTTCTTATGTGGGAACTGTCCAGAGAAAAAGAAAATCCAGCTTCTCTCAATCTTATGGTATAAATATTGAAGCGCATTGTGCATATTGAGCACAAGGAGCAAATTCACACTGTATATGGAGGTTACTGTTATCCTGAAGTGAGTCTGGCACCAGATTAAAGGTGCAGTGTGTCAGATTTCTGTCAGTTTCGTCACTTAAATATTACAAAACAATTGCATTCCGACACTTTGAATTAATAATCACCAAAATTATTATTCTTTATCCATTACCTGTAAAGGTGCAGTGTGTACGATTTGGTGATATCTAGAGGTTAAGTTGCATGTTGCATCCATCACCTCACCCTTCTAAGCATGCAGGAGAACCTATGATAGACTTTAGATGTCATTGAAACTCAAAAGAGGCTTCGTACGTCCACTCTAGGCCACCCCCATTGGGTGGACCCGCTCCTGGTGTAAATATAAATTAAAGGGCAAATTTTAGGGTTATGCAGAAAGCAAGTCATGCATTGGGGTGATTATACATTTGTAGAAAAGTTTATATAATTGTTTTGCTCAGAAGGGTGACAACATGCAACTTCACCTCTAAATATCAACAAATCTCACACACTGCGCCTATAAGATGCGGTACGGCTCGGTTTGTAGCCGTTGTCATTAAACTGAGGATATAGTGACTTTGCTACCGAGGTTGAAGTGAGTTGGTCCAGAGCTGGCGAGGGACTTCAAAACTCCCAGTTTAATTATTTTGATTTTAAATCAGTGTGTCTGGAGCAGCTTCCTGTTTGGGGAGACATATTTCTTTGTATCCCTGCAGAGGTGCACTATACCTTTACTTCACCAATTTGTACATGATCCACATGAAGCCTAAAAGGACAGCCCTGCAACAATATATCATCCTTGGCATCATATTGTACACTTGTGTTTGCAACTATTTTCATCCTCTCCCCACTTCCCTCTGAAAAAAAAAAAGTCTTTATACAATTGGCACAGGACTCGCGATATCAAAAAGTCATTGATCAGTGTAATGAACATCCTCCCGTCCAGGTCACAGAAGCTTTAAGCTTCAGCCCAACCAAGCTATCCGGTGCCAGGTCCTCCATCAACCTGGATCCCTAATTGATGGCTCCACAGAAGAATTATTTGAATGGATTACCGTACAGTGTATCATGGATTAGCCTGCAACAGACATGGATCCAGAGGGAGCCTTAAATTGGTCTCATAAAGTGATTATAAAACATCCGTATGGCTGGCAATTATTGAGTTTCCCTCTCTCATCAAAACAATTTAAACCTTAATCATCCTGCTCGGTGCATCACTAACATCCAGCCCTGATCGAGCTCATCGGCTTGTTGGCTGCACTGAGCTTGGTTGGTGCCAGAGGGTTGCACAAAACTCCAGGGAGAGAAATTGCTGCAAATAAAGCATTGATTTGTGTAGTCGCATGATTCAGCCACTAGGATGTCTGCATTAGAACCAGACCCGTCTCCTCTTGAACCGCTTTGCTCCTTTACATAACATAACAGTTACATGCCGCCCTCTGCATGGCGGCAGGATCCATATTTAAGGGCTAAATGGGCAGTGTACACCTCCGGATTCATGCGCTCAGTCAGGATAAGAGAAAATGTGACACGCCGTCCTGCCTCCTCACATTTTCTACCGTTGGTGCCTTTCCCAGAAGCGACCTCATCCTCTCGCCGTGCCTGCCTGGGCTGTCATCACTGCTAATGTACCGTAATTTCTCTTGATCACTTTAACCACTTTACGCTCCCTCACTCCATTAATTTTTGGATGGGAACTACATCTATCAGAATTACGGCGGGTTTAAGATTAAAGGCATTTCCGGGGGAAATGTGCGAGGATCTGTGGAGCAAGCCGAAACATGTGCTCAGTAAACATCCTCTGCAGTTTAGGTTTGTCGGTGTTTAAGTCATAAACTTGAATAGAAGTTAAGTTTCAATGTCAGCATAATGAAATCTGCCTTGCCTTTACGTCCACTTTGATTTAGGATTCAGACCCATTTGCTAAATATGTAAAAATACTCATTGACACAGCACAGTCAACTTCATATAACCATCACATTATATGTATATATAAATATATGTGTATGTGTGTGTGTGTGTGTGTGTGTGTGTTTTCATGTATTTACTTTTATTTATTATTTGTATCCTTATTTTTATTCAATTGCTTTTTTATTGTATAATAGATGTTTTCAGTATTAAAGAAAGAGCCATGTTTAATTACTTTGAAGACCGTCCCTTAATGGAGGCTACCACTTAGTGCACCATTGTGTTTTTACAGTGGCCCAGGATGGACAAATCGTATACAACTGAACGCTTCCATTATGATGTCCTGCATGCTTTGAAGGGAAGGGAAGTTACAAAGAAAGAAAAGTGTCTTATGCTACACACAAAGTTTACTTTATTCAAACTAACTTAAATAGTAACACACCCTATTGTGTGGCAGGCGGAATCATCAGTTCAAAATGAGGCTCATAAACCATTCACATAAAAGTCACAATAATCATCAATTATCACGTTAGTACAAAAGCGCTAGGACTATTTCTTAAAATATTTAAGAGCCACAACCAAAAAATGTTACCATAAGAAATAAAGTACAGCCCACTCATCAGACACTCAACACAAAATGTCAGAATCAGTGAGTCAACATTGTGTGATTAAAGACCGTGACAGCTCAATGAGAACCAGGCAATAATGGAGAAAATGAATGAAAGTTCAAATCACTACTGCGCGGTTCTGACAGACAGATGTCAGCCATTCATCACACACTCCCTAATGATTTCTTTCCACACGGCTGATAAAACGCTCCGCCACCTTCTCTCGGCATGACAGGAGACTTTTCTCAAAAATCATGACACCTCAATTCCTCCCCCCCCCCTCTTATTACGTGCCATTCACTCGGTGGCAGCGCAAGACAACGGAGCCCGGGATGTGAGCTGAGCTCGTCAGACTGAGGCAATAAGAGGCGAAACTCTCCGTGTTCCACGCAAACGCGGTTCTAAAGACACAGGCGCGGGCATGTCGTCGAGTGAGAAGATAATTGCGGCTCAGGGTTTATCGCCCTGAGAGCAGGATTAAAACCTGAGGCCACTCACCTTTAAAGAAGGATCTCTGGCCATCTGCTTTTTTATTTCCTCTTGTCAAAAGTTGTCCTTTATTTTTTTTAATGTCCTATTACAGCGTTAACCTTCTCACTCCTTTTTGGCTTTATCCACTGTCCCTCTGAGCTTTTATTGGATTTCATGAAGGTTATTTGTATATAATAAAAAATCATGGGAAACGAGTCCGTACAAATGTATCACATGCAATAACAAATGTATCACATGCAATAACAAATGTATCACATGCATGTACTGTATTTTCAGCCAATTGCTCACTTTATTGCTTGACTATGTAGGATTTAGGGACATCTAGTGGTGAAGTTGCAACTTGCACTTGAATATCCCTCAATTTATCCTTCCAACCAAATATCTAGGAAAGCCTACGGTGGCATTTTGGTCATCATCAAAATGCCAAAGGTGTTAAATGTGGATACTCAGGGCTGCTGTAAAAACAGAGGTAAACCATGGCAGCCTCCATTGAGAGGACCTGCTCTATAGGCTTAAAGGGATTGACTCGGACCAGTAAAACCAAAGCATAATAACCTATAAACAACAACAACAACAAATCTCAATTACGAACAGCCTCCAACATGAACACTTTGTTTGCTACTTCTTTTATTCACAAGTGCAATTCATCTCCATTCAGTTCTTTTCTGTAACAAAGTCATCTTGCAGGCCAGATTGGACCTGGACCCTCTAGCGGCCGGGTCTTGGCCCGCGGGCCTCACGTTTGACACCCCTGCTCTAGTCTAATAAAAACATACATTCTTATAGCCAGGTGATCATCCTACCATTAAAAACATCACCATAACAAGAGAAATTGCAATAGTTTCACCTAAATCTCACACACTGGACCTTTAATTAACTGTAATGTGATCACAGATTAGGAGAAAACCGATGTAAAAAGTGACTTAGGTGCATAAGCTGCTTATGGCACATTTACTCTTGTGAAACACTTCCTCAGAGGCCGCCCTCGGCTCTGACAGATGACAGGAGCGCAGCAGTCAAGAGGCTTCGTCAAGTGAGAAATATAAACATCTGCACTTTGTTTTTAATAGTTTTTAATCTCACCTCCTCCCTTTCCTCCTTGCCATTACTTTTTAAAATTTGAAGTAAAACATTATTATCTGTAATTGTCATTGCCATTCTGCCACTTTATAGGAAGTGACCTCACTTCAGAAACATTTTGATTATGTCTTTGACATCACCACCATCGCGCCCCCCGATGTCTCCATCCTTTTGGAAGCCGAAAATTGCCCCTCGAATGGATAATAGATTAGTATCAGTATCTGGCTGTCCAACTTGGGCGGCGATGTGTCAGGGTGGTGGCTCGGTACCCGACGACAAGCGGGAGGATCACTCACTTTGAAAACCTGACTGAAGGTGCAATTAATCCACAGAATGAACGGTGTGTTTATGATAAGAGTAAACAAGTCCATACCGTTTCATTCGTCAGCATCCCTGACAACTTTTCAGCCTCGCATCTCTCAAAGAAGGCACGCACACGGGACTGTATTTACTAATCCACTTTTTGCAAATGAGAGGGAATCACACATTAAATAGATGCATGTAAAACACTGACACGTGTATACACGCTGCTATTTGTTCCCTGTAATTAGTGATAAGTAGATTAACCAGTTTAAAGGTGCAGTGTGTGAGACTTCGGTCATTTTTGTCACCCATTGAAAATATTACAAAACAATTACATGCTGACATTTTCAGAGAATTGATAATCACCTAAATGTTTTGGTTTTGAAATGTACCCTTAAATGAGCCCATTAATGTATATTTACATGAAGAGCGGGTCCTCTCTACGGGGCCGGCCATGTTTTTACAGTAGCCCGAAGTGGACATACTAAACATCTATTGATGTCTAGCATAGGTAACCATATCTTACACACTGCACCTTTAACATCAAATCAAACCAGACTGACTCAAGTGAACCACATTCTGATGTGTAACAACACGGATGCCCTGAATTATCAGTTACCTACACATGTGGGGTATGTCCTCTGACCAGAAGGTTGGGGGTTCGATCCCCTCCCTCCCCCCACCCCCCATGCTT